>WWET01008296.1:7146-23028 GCA_011038615.1 Limnodynastes dumerilii | reverse complement strand
ATAAAAATACCAGGATTAGTATTCAAGAGTGAGTCTATTGTGAGAGTGTAAATAGAAAAAGAAGAACCTTATGATTGACTAGTGTATAGTAATCTTGAATAATGGTTCAATTCAATTGTGTCCAATACTACAGTGATATATTACAAAACACAGGTATTTATATAGCTAATTGTGGTAAATTAAGATATCTCATAAACATCCTTAATTCTAGTCTACAATTACTTACTATCCACATATCATAAGAGTAGATATACAGTAGATAGATACAGATAACTATTCGAATGAGATCTTAATATTATTTAATCCTATCCAACAGTCACCCAAAATTCACCTATCAAAAGGTAAGTCTACAGTTACCCATTAATGTAGTCTTAATATAGGTAATTAAAAGTCGTCCCTTAGGTAAGTATTGTCAAATCTTACATACAATAAAAGCTGGTAAGTTTTATAGTTTATTTTATTGGTACCCTAATATTTTCAAATATAACATGGATTACTCCAACCATTAATCATAAAACCTGGTGTAATTGAAAGGTAGGTGTTATTATACTATAGGTAAGTATTTACATAATATAACACTAAATAGTTATCTACATTATGATATTAAGAATAACTTAACATTTTTAAATTAATTATATCCAGGGATCACACAACTATATTTCATATGATAAGAGAATGGTAGGTCTTATAGTTACTTTGTATTGGTACCCTAATATTAAGAAGGGTTATATCGTGGGTTTTTCAACCATTAATCAAAGCTTAGCATGGTTCAATGGTAGGTAAATAATGTTATTATACTAAAAATAAGTATTTATAACAATAGGTGAGTATTTACATTGTGATTTAAAGTCAGTTTATAGATTAATCCTACCCAGTTATACAGCCATAAATATTTCCAATCAATGATCCTATGTGTTTTAGTCCAAAAAAAGAGGAGAAATTCATCTCTTCATTCAGACCTTTGGGACAAACTGTATCCAATCTAAAAATCTACTTTGTCTCTTTACAAAGTAGCTTCTTGGTTATATCACCTCCCCTGATGCCCAGATTAACATGTTCAACTCCAAATGCTTTCAACTTTTTAGTATCATCTGCATGGACCCTGTGGAAATGTCTCGCCACTGAGGTCAGTTGTTTCATCTTTGCTAAATCTCTTTTAGCATTTCTGATGGATCCTGCGTGTTCTAAGATTCTTTGTGGGCGTGTGGTCATACCCACATACAAGAGAGGGCAGGTGCATTTGAGACAATATATGACGTTTTTGGTGTTACAATTTATGTAATCCTTAATTGTATAGCTATTGAATTGGTTATCCTCAAAATGCTTGGTAGTTACCATATGGGAACAGCTCTTACATCTCCCACAAGGGAAGGATCCCGCAATTTTTGATTTACGACGTGGTTTGGATACATAATGGCTGCGTGTGAGTTTGTCTCTCAGGTTGGGACTACGTCTCCAACTCATACGAGCGACTGGGCCAAGTATAGGAGCCAAAGTTTTGTCTGTGAGCAGAATTGGGTAATGTTTTTGTATAATATTATTTCTTTCCATTCTGCACAATAATCACCGACAAATCTGATGGTTTCTTCCGTAGTGGGATGTTCTTTTTTCCCATGCAGCAGTGTCAGAAAGCCTTTACAGCTTATTGGAGCACAACCAGGACTGAAAGATGGAAATCACAGTCAACGTTTTGGTCAGGTCTGGCCGGGTGGTAAGATAAAATTACCGAGTGGAGCACCCTGCTAAAATGCCCTGGGGAGAACACTGTTAATTGAGGGAAATTCGGCCACCCACTCATATAGTACTGTGTAATATGCATCGTCTGCAAGCAGATAACATATAAACACAAAGCAAAAATGAAACAGGGGTAATTGGGCAGCGCGGTGTCAGTGTTGATGTATAAAGTATTGGTAACAGACCCGTTCTAGATCTAAATATAGACACGCATTATTGCCATTCATATAGGAACCAATAAGCAAAAAGATGGTCAAAAGTCTCTGGTGGCCATCTTAACTAAGGGAAAATAGCCCACCCACTTGAAAAAAAAAAAAAAAAAGTGCAATATCTATCGCTGGCAACATTGACGTATCAACACTGACACTGCGCTGCCCAATTACCCGTTTCATTTTTGCTTTGTGTTTATATGTTATCTGCTTGCCGGCGATGCATATTACACGGTACTATTTGAGTGGGTGGGCGAATTTCCCTCAGTTAAGAGGCCACTGGTGATTTGTCCCTCTGGGTTACCCGTAGCCATCATTTTGTTGATGGGTCCCTATGGCAACGTCGATAGCGTGCGGTTGCTAGAATAGCTCCAGTCGCATCTTGTATAGTAATAGTTAGCCGCCGGATGTTTGGCGGTTACTATGGGAACCGCTCCCAGTTCCGGTCAGCACGTGTCGGTAGCTTCCGGCGCTTCCATCTACTCTTAACTCTGCATCTGTTTATATGGGCTTATTTAAGGGGTACGTTTCTGGCGGCAGGAATGATTCACATGACAAGCTTCTGCACCCCATGATGAAGGTGTGCCCACACTGAAACAGCTGTCAGGGGACAGCTGTGTTATGACCCTGCATTTTGTTTCTTCACCACTAGTGATGAGTATCATGACATTTGAACTTTTTCTGCATATTTGATGGCACTTCTATGCTTATGTTCATTTTCTATATTTGGCTTTATTTTGACTGCACGTCATTCAGGCGGATCATGCTACTCATGCTAATTACTCAACATTTATAACATCATGTCATGTTTGGATCAATGTGCTTCTCCTCTAGTATACCTTTTGACATATACTCCCTTGGTTATTCTATTGGTGTGCACCCATCAAAAAAAAAATTGGCCAAAAATAAATTTAATTTCATAGTGTTACGCATGTCAAGTGAAAGCCATCTGCTGGTAGTACTTAAGTGTTTCACATGAGAGGAGCAATATGGCTTACTTCTCTTGTACAGATTTCCTCCATGTGCTGGAGGAGAAATTACAGATTATTACACATTAATGTGGTTTACTCCTCCATGGCAGCAACACTATTGGGGTAATCCTCCCTGCTTGGAGCCTCACAGGAAAAAAACATGACCCAGGGTATATAAGCATCACCTTCCCCTTCCTCCCGAGTCTTCCAACTTCATTAGCTTAAAATAAGCAATGGTTAATACACCAACTAAGACATACATCAATAGGGTGGGAATCTATCTGGTGCTGCCATGGAGTAAATGAAACCACATTAACAGGTAATCTGTTATTTCATTTGCCTCCCCATGGCAGCATTAATGAGTCGTACCCAAGCAGTTAATATAACCGGAGGGATTAATAATACATACCAAACTTCAAATTATGAAAGATTTTGTTTTTATATATTTATTTTTAGATCACAGCACTAAGTATCCGCCTTCCAAGCCTCACATCTGCTGAGGACAACGTCTACTCTATAGTGTTGGTTGAGGCCCACCACGCTGCTTTACAAATTTTTTTCTATGGATGCAGATTCTCTCTCTGCCCAAGAAGCCGCCATTGCTCGTCGAATGTGCTTTTAAACCTCTTGGGGGTTCTACTTCCCTAGAATACAACTCCTCATCAACCTTGCTATAGTAGGTTTGGAGGCTTCTAAACATATCCCCTTTACCTTCCGTGAGGATAAATAATCTATTCGTTTTTCTGAACCTTTTGTCTACGTAGAGTCTGAGAATTCTCACTAGGTCCAATTTATGAAACTTTTCCTCCTTTCTTCTTTTTGGGTTGCGGCATAAGGACGGCAACACAATCTCTTGATTCAAATTAAATCTTGTCACTACTTTTGGAATGAACTCTGGATTTGTGTGTAAAAATGCTTTATCGGGAAAAAAAATTATGCAGGGTTGCTCAGATCATAAGGCATGGATCTCCTAGACTCTCCTGGTCAAGGTTATCGCCACCAGGAACAGTTTTAAAGGTAAGAAATTTTAAAAATAAGTTCCTTCTGAGTTTTCAAACTGAGTACCTGTGAGAACATCTAACACCAGATTTAAGTTCCATGGTGCTATTGGAGACCTGAACGTTTGTCTCACTTTACCTGCTTCCTGCACAAACCGCATCACATATTTGTTACTTGCCAGATTGTCTAACATTGGACTAAGAGCAGAGATTTACACCTTAATGGAGCTCACACTCAGACCTTTCTCTAGACCAGTTTGTAGACAATCAAGTACTACAGGTACCGTCCATACTCCTTGTTTCCTTTCTTTGGATCAAATGCTATAGTACATGACAGATGTTAACCTTTTTCTAGCTTTTAGAAGAGTGTTTATTACACCTTCCAAAAAAGGCTTTACTTCTTAAATTGTTGGTCTCAACAGCAAAAGCAGTTAACTTCAGGTACATGACACAGACCCTGCTTGAGAAACGTCTTTGTCATCTTCAACCTCCAGGGTCTGTCAATCAGCAGACGCAGAAACCTGGGAGACCATAGCCTCCTGCGCCAAAACCGCAAGATTACTATCACCGTGACTTTCTCCATTTCTATTTTGTTCAAGAATCTGGGAATTAGTGGAATCAGAGGAAAAGTGTAATCAAACTGGAAGTCCCAGCATTTTGAGAGTGTATCTAAAGACTGGGGTCCTGGTACCTTGAAAAATACTTTGGTACTTTGCATTTTTTTTTTTTTTTTTGTTGCCATAAAGGTCTACTACTGGTAAGTCCCACCTGTCTACTATCTGTTTGAACACTGTTGTTCCTACAGATAAAGGATCCTATATCGGACATCGTAACCGCGGGCAGATAAGTATGACTTATTGCAATTAATTATTATTGAACCCAGAGGTATGGAATTAATCCCATGACCCGGATTCAGAGCTGCGCTTACTTTTTTTCTTTTTTAGATAGAAGCACAGCAAAAATGAAGCGCACACAGAAAGAGGGGCGCAAGTATACCCATCCATCTGTGATTGCATCCGACAGCACTGCGCCTGTGGAACTGGGAGTTTCAAGATAACTAAATGAGAAAAGAGGCGTTTTTCTCAATATTGCATGCAGGGCTGTCCGGTGGCTGCTTAACAAGCCCTTCGCTTACACCATACCTGGTATAAGCGTAAGGAGCAGCTCACCGGAGCTAAACAAAAAAAACAAAACAGTAAAACAAAAAACATTTTTTTTCCTAAATAAACCCTTTACCCCAAGCCCCATCGCAATGACAAAATAATCCCAGCCCGACAGGGCATGCTGATGCTTGTAAAACTACTTGGGGAAAAAAAAACATTCTACAATGTCGCAAACTATGTCTTGCAAACAGCACATCCTGGCACTAATGACAGTTTCACATTGCACATCCGCTAAAACTCTGAATCCGGGCCCATATGTTCAAACAATTATTTGATTTCATATATATTTTCAAGTCCGTTTTCTTGATGATTTTAATTGATATAGTAAAGGTTAATTTTTAACAATATAATTAGCGGTACTGATCGTACCTTCATGCCACCTCTAATTAAAAAAATAATAATAATTGATGTATCAACATTTATCAGTTCATGACTGTTTTCATTGCATATCTTGAATCAAGTTGGTTACAGTTGCATAATATTGACAGCGCACTTTTCTATCTCCGGATGAACACTTGATTGGATGATCTTTTTTTCCTCTGCCTCCATGTCAGCACACCATTGGGTATTCATTCCCCTCTGGAGCCATACAGGAAATCAAGAAGACACCGCGTGTATAAGAACCTCCCACCTCCAGTCATCTAGTGTCTTTTATTTCCTGTGTGGAGCTAGAGAGGAAAGGTTAGGATCAGTGCTAACCTGGGGTCCCCGACTCTCCATTCTTCCTGCCGGTGCTGCGGCAGTTAGGCAGGGAGCTGAGGTAAGGAACGGCCTCTCGCGCCTACGAGCGCGCACCTCCTAATGCCCGCCCCTATTACACCGAGGGCGGACAGGGAGTGAACTCAGCGGTGTCCTCGTGGATGGGCGCCACCATTTTCCTGTAGCCGCGCACAGCAGCAGGCCAGGAAGTGACAGCATAAGCACGACAGGGGCAGAAAACGCTACAGGAGTACCACTGCATTAAGGATCCAGTACCAGAGCAGTAAAAGGACCAGTACAGCCATAATCAGCTGGCAGACAACCTAACAACTCTGAGGGCTACACGCTACTCAGGTAGGACAAAATGCTGTGGGATTTTTAAGTGGCTGAAGCAAATACAATAGAGTTATTTAATATATGGCTGCATGGCATACTCCAAGTCTGTGACTTTGGTATTGTAGTGTGGGAATCTGCATCATGTCTGTGAATGAAGCAATGGAGGAGAAAAGGTCCCAGCAAAGGAGGTCGGGGTAAGCCCTATTATATATCATGTATTATATTGTACTATACTATATTAGTATAGTCAGATTAGTTAGCTAGTCTTGTCTTAATAGGCAAGTAAGGAGAAGACGGAGTTAAAAGCAAAACATAAAAGGAAGCATCTAGAGAAATGCTCAGCATGTGACAAACAGTTAACAGAAGACTCCGTAGGACTGAATCATGCAGAATGTACAGAGAAACAAAAACAGCAGCCATCAGCGCATATGCTAGAACTAGTAAAATTTATGAAATCAGCTTTGAGTGACACGTTTGTAACAAAGGAGGACCTGAAGAAGTTATCACTCAAGAGGTCTAGACCAGTTAAAAGTGATGTGTCGGATTTGGAGCAAGGTGCCACCATGTCTGATATATCTGATGTTTCAGATGAGGAGACGTCTACAAAGGAGGAGACGTTTAATACAGAATTAGTGGATAACTTGCTAAAGCTGATCCACAAGTCCCTTAACATAGATGAAAACAAAGAGGCAGAAAAGCTTCAGGATTTATTATTTAAGGAAGCAAAAAAGAAAGGTAGAATGTTTCCGCTGTCACAGGTACTGAAGGACCTGGTGCTGGAGGAGTGGAAGCATCCCGATAAAAGGCTGTCCTCAACAAACAGGATGATTAAACTATACCCTTTTCCACAGGAGGATGTGAGAAAGTGGGATGATGCGCCAAAAATAGATCCAGCAATTGCAAGGATATCCAAAAAGACCACCTTACAATTGGAGGATGTGTCTGTATTCAAGGACTCTATGGAGAAGAAAATGGAGATAGAGCTGAAAAAACAGCACTCTCTGGCAGGGGCGGCACTGAAACCAGCGGCTACGACTGCCATAACGTCTAGAGTCTTGAGAAGCTGGTGTAACTCATTGGAAAATGACGTGTTGGAAGGCATCAAGCAGGCTGATCTACTGAAGCAAGTACAAAACATTCAGTTAGCGGTTGAGTTCTTGTGCGAAGCTTCAATGGACTCATTAAGGCTAGCTGCAAGAGCGGGAGCAACGGCAGCAGTGACAAGGAGGGCCCTGTGGCTCAAGCCGTGGCTAGGGGACACACATTCTAAAAATAAGTTGCTGACTTTACCCTTCCAAGGTGAGTTCCTCTTTGGACAGAAGTTGGATGATATAATTTCCAAAACTTCAGGGGGAAAGTCATCATGGCTGCCGCAGGAGAGAGCGAAGAAAGTATATCAGAACAAAACTTCGAGAGGATCCTTCCCAGAATATAAATTAGCAAGATTATACAGACCCAGGTACGGTTCAAAAAGGCTAGCAGAAAAACATACACAAAGAGTAATCCAAACCTTACAAGATCACGGTTGGCTTATCAATATACCAAAGAGCCAGTTGGTGCCAAGAAAAGAGGCAAAATATCTAGGGGTGATCATAAACACTCACATGACAATCCACCTAACAGAAGAAAGAACATCAAAATTGTTAAGAGTTAGGGGACATTCAAAGCAAACAAAGAGTAACAGCAGAACACTGTATGAGGGTTCTAGGAATAATGACGGCAGCTTTGGAACCAATTCCATGGGCAAAAGCCCACATGAGACCGCTACAGTCATGCTTCCTGTTACAATGGGACAAAAATCAAAAAACAGATGTCAAAGGATAATCTTGACAAACAAAGTGAGAAACTCACTCAACTGGTGGTTGGACCAGAAAAGGTTACAAAAAGGCATGTTATTTGTGTTGTTTAACATTGATTTGTGTTTAAGCTTTATGAAATATGAAAACACTGGATGACCAGAGGTGGGAGCAACATAAAACTTATAGAATTAACTAAGCTATGAAAAGTTATTACTTAACTACTGCAGAAAGAACCTTTCTGCCATACTTTGCTTCTGCCGAAGACAAAACATCAAGTCTGTAATGTCTGGCAAAAGTATGCACCGACGACCAACCTGCCGCCTTGCATATATCCTCAATTGAGGTGGATTCCTTCTCCGCCCACGAGGTAGACATAGCCCTAGTCGAATGCGCTTTAACTTTAACAGGAGCTTGAAGTCCCTTCTCTTTTTACGCAATCTGTATTCCTAACTTTAGCCACCTGGCTAATGTAGCCTTAGAAGCTGCATATCCTTTTCTCGGCCCCTAAAAAGGATTAACAATTGCTTAGAACGTCTAAAGCTAGCTGTTGTGTCAAGGTATACCCTAATATTCCTCACTAAATCTAGGGTGTGCAGTCTCTGTTCCTTAGGATTTTTGGGATCCGTACACAAGGAAGGAAGGATTATATCCTGGTTTACATGAAAAGCTGTCACTACTTTAGGTAGGAATAAGGGGTTAGTACGGAGAACAACTTTATTTGGTAAAAAGTTCATGTATTGCTCCTCAGACCATAAGGCTTGTAGCTCGGAGATTCTACGTGCCGAAGTGATAGCCACCAGAAACAATACCTTAAGAGTTAAAAATTTAATGCTGACTTCCTGTAAGGGCTCAAATGGCATACCTGTAAGGACATTCAATACTAAGGTTAAATCCCAAGGTGCAATAGGTTCCTTGAATACTGGTTTTATCTTGCTTACTGCCTGAACGAACCTCGCAACATATTTGTAATTGGCAATATCTAGGCCTAAAATTGCGCTGATGGCTGAAATTTGCACTTTAATTGTACTTGCTGCCAATCCTTTATCTAGACCCAATTGCAAGAACTCTAAAATTGCGGGGATACTAGAGAACAGTTTCTGTTCCTCCATGCACCAATGGGCAAATCTTCTCCAAATTCTACGATATGTAATATAAGTGGTATCTTTCCTTGCTCTCAGAAGAGTAGCCACCACTTTAGCTGAGAAACCTTGTTTCCTTAAGGTCCTGGTCTCAAGAGCCAGGCCGTCAGGATCAATGACTGCGGATTTGGGTGACAAAAAGGACCCTGAAGTAGAAGGTCCTTCCTCACTGGCAATTTGTAGTATGGTTGGATGAGCATGCTCATCGCTTTTGGAAACCAGGGCCTCCTGGGCCAGAAAGGCATGATTGCTATCACAGTCACCTTCTCCTGACTCAACTTGCTTAAGAATTTGGGAATGATGGGGACTGGAGGAAAGGCATAGGCTATGTTGAAGTCCCATGGGCTTGATAGCGCATCTGTTCTTAAAGCCTGAGGTTTTTGTACCTTGAGAAGAACCGGCTCAGTTTTTTGTTTGCATTTGAGGCAAATAGAATTCCCCATTTTCTTGTTAATTGCAGAAATACTTCTTGGTTTAATTCCCATTCCCCGGGATGGTAGACATGTCTGCTCAAGAAGTCTGCTTGTGCATTTTCTTCTCCGGCTATATAAATAGCGGACATGCTCAATATACGTTGTTCTGCCCAGAGATGAGGGAATTTTAGAATAGAGACTCTGAGAGTGTGGGTTTGTGTTAATAATGCGTAAAACAAAGGAAAAATGTGTTGTTAATATAGTACATAAAGCTTAGGAAGGTTGAAAAATTTGATAAGCTTGTCTAAAGAGATGAGTTTTAAGGGAGCACTTGAAAGTTTGTAGAGTAGTGGATAGTCTTAATGAGCGAGGAAGGTTATTCCAGAGAGTGGGTGCAGCCCGGGAGAAGTCCTTTAACCGAGAATTAAAGCATTTATGAAGTGCAGAAGAGAGTTGTAAATCTTATGATGACCTGAGAGAACAAGCTGGGATATATCTTAAGACAAGTGATGATATGTATGCAGGTGCAGTGTTGTTTATGGCTTTATAGGTTAGCAAGAGGATTTTGTATTTGATTCTGTAGTATACAGGCAACCAATGTAGAGACTGACAGAGTGGACCAGCTCTAGTTGAGCGTTTTGCAAGGAAAATCAGTCTTGCTGCTGGATGCAATATAGACTGTAGAGGGGTAATTTTATATTGTGAGAGTCCAATAAGAAGGCCTTTGCAGTAATCAATGTGGGAGATTAGTGCATGAATGAGAGTTTTAGCAGCTTTTTGAGAGATATTTTCGAATTTTGGAAATGTTTTTAAGGTGTATATAACAGGATTTAGAAACAGATTGAATGTGGTGCATAAAGGACAGTTCAAAATCAAGTGTAACACCTAGGCAGCGAGCTTGGCGATTAGGGAATATTTCAGTGTTGCCAACAGAAATAGAGAGACCAGGTGGATAGCTCTTGTTGGCAAGAGGAAATATTAATAGCTCTGTTTTGGAAAGATAAAGTTTAAGATGGCGGGAGGACATCCAGGATGAAATGGCGGAAAGACATTCAGTTACGCAAGCCAGCATGGTTTGTGATAGATCAGGAGTGGATAGATATATTTGCGTATCATCTGCATAGAGATGATAATGAAAACCAAATGACTTTATTAGTTGTCCAAGAAAAGAGCTATAGATAGAGAAGAGCAAGGGACCCAAGACTGAGCCTTGAGGTACCCCAACAGATTGTGGAAGCTCAGAAGAGATAGATCCAGAAAAGCGGACACTGAAAGAGTGATTAGAGAGGTAGGATGTGAACCAGGAAAGGGCTGTGTCCTGAATACCTATTAATTATAACATTTGTATGAGAAGAGAGTGGTCAACAGTGTCTAAAGCATCAGAAAGCTCCAGGAGAATTAGAAGAGAGTAGTGGCCTTTAGATTTAGCAGTCATTGCCCCCGACTGCAGTGTCTGGACTCATATTTATGGCATCATTGGGCCAACTGTTTTAAGGGTACCTCGGATGTCTCTGTCTCTTTGGGCACGAAAATTAGATCTTCCAGAAGAGTATTGACCTCTCCTGTAGCTTTTACCTGGCTTATACGATCTTGCTTCTCTAAATTCAGCAGCCTGCCGCTTGACACATTTATTCGTGAACGATTTTCTTGTCGCTTTATCTTGTGGCAACCATTGCGATTTACCTCCGGAAGACTTAGCAATTATTTCTTCTAATCTTTTGCCAAATAAAAGATCGCCCTGAAAAGGAATGGTTAATAGTTTAGATTTGGATTGCGCATCTGCCGCCCAGGGTTTTAACCACAGCACTCTTCTGGTCACCGCTGCATTGGCACTTAGGAATACAACATAGGAATTCAACTCCTATTTGTATATCCTATCTTATCTTCAATAAGTCTGTACGCTTTACACCATCCAGAATATTATTTTCCAAATCTCCACACCAATTCCTTACGAATCTAGCTGGCTGTAGCAACATAGGAATTCAACTCCTATTTGTATATCCTGAACTATCTTCAATAAGTCTGTACGCTTTACACCATCCAGAATATTATTTTCCAAATCTCCACACCAATTCCTTACGACTCTAGCAGTGATGGCTGTAGCTGCTGCTGGCTTCAATGCTGCTCCCGCAATTGAATGTTGTTTTTTCAGACCTACTTCAATTTTCTTCTCCATCGAGTCCTGGAAGATATTGACGTGGTAACGTACTTTTGTGTGATAGTCTGGCAATGGCTGCATCCACGTGAGGAGGATTCTCCCGTTTTTTTTATTTCCTCTGCATTAAAAGGATACATTTTCGCCATTTTCTGAGAAACCGGGAGCCTCTTCTCTGGACACCTCCACTCTTCTTCAACAATATCTTTTAACGCCTGAGATAAGGGTAAGGTTCTGACTTTCTTTTTCTTTTCCTTAAAAAGTAAATCCTGTAACTTAAGCTGTTCTTGTGTATCTTCAATACTTAAAGATTTATGTATTAATTTAAGTAGACTATTTACCAAATCCTGGTTAAAGTCGGCCTCCGCACTGGAATGAATAGAGCCAGTGTCAGAACCGGATTTCTCAGATAGCAGCGTCAGATCCTTGGGATCCGAATCATGTGATTTATCGCTTCTGGCATCTGGTCTTTTGGCAGTCAATTTGGCTAAATCTTCTTTGATCACAAAGGTTTCTGCCATAGATGCTTTCATTAATTGTACCAGCAGTAACATCTCCTGAGAAGGCTGGTCCTGCTGCTTCTTTTTACATTCTGTATAAATCATACTGCTATGTTTATCAGGCAGGGGGACCTCACACATAGTACAACGTGCAGCATGACTTTTCTTGTGTCTTGATTTTAGCTCCCTGGATTGTTCAGATCTAGGTAAAAAGACACTAACTAACCTCTTCAGAAGATACAATAAAAACAAAAAATAACGGTTTGTGCAGGGCTTACCCAGATTTCTGTGGCCTGTGTTCCTCCATAATAGCGATATTCTGTCAGCACACAGAAGTTTAAGGTGCCTGGCCTCTTTAAATCTCCCGCCAGGCGCTCGCTAATGACGTTGCGCCTGCTTTCCACAGGATAAATCCAGGCTACAGGAAAATGGCCGCCCATCTCCTTACGGCCGCACCGCAGACGTCACTGCCAACCCGCCCTCGCAAGTATGGGCGGGCCTACAGCCCCGTGCCGGGGACCGGACTCTGTGAGACCGCCAGCCTCTCTCCCCGGGCAAACCACCGCAGCGCTGCCTGGGGGACCAGGTAAGCTCCTGCCCTTCAACAGAAAGGTAACCTACTCTGTCTAGACTCCAACAGGAAAGAAAGAAAGACAAGGAGAGAAGGGGGAGTGGTATCTTTATGCTGGCGGGTCTTTCTTTCTTTCCTGTCGGACTCCTAACAGGGAGGTTAACCCATGGTGTGCTGCCGAAGGAGGAAGAGGAAACAACATTACCAGGTAATATATCGTATTCTTAATATTGTTATTTTTTAGCAACTTGTCCGTGCATCCCCATTTTGAAGGTCTGTCTTTTTCACTTGAACTTTCCCTTTTTTCCCCAATATTCTCTCATAAGGGGTTTGCTCCTTGTGCCTCTCTGTTTGTTCACATATGAGACCACTGACTTGTTGTCTGACATTGAGAACATCTCTTTGAGCCAATCTGCTCTAAAATTTAATACATGCTTGAAAGACTGCTCTGCACTCTGATTTGTTAGTGCAACACTCTTGATTCCTGGTTCCACAAACAGCTCCCCAGCGTGTCTCATTGTCGTCTGTGGTGACTATTACCGATTGTTGTACAAGAAAACCCGTGCCTTGTCTTAGTCTCTCTGGATTTGACCACCAGATCAAGTCTGCTTTTGCCTCTCTTGACAGCACTATTTTCTCCGTCAGAATTCTTGAATCCTTGATCCACTATGACAGAACGATCAGCTGAAACACCCTAATATGCAGCCTTGCCCATATAACCATATCTATTGCAGAAGACATTAAGACTATAGTTTTTAGACAGTCCTTTGCTGACGCCGATGTCTTCCGCAGTGTCTTCATACATCTGCTGACACCATTTTCAGCCTTTCTTGGGACAGTGTTAACATTTCCACTATATCTATGAACTGCCCTGAAATACTACATACTTTGCGCAGGTTCCAAACACCTTTTTTCTTTAAGATACTGGCGCTGGTATATTCCACTATCCTATCCGGTATATTAATCCGTACATATATATTACAGCATTTGGTTTATAGGGGCATTTATTTGTCTCTGTAATAAGGGGAGAGAGGTGTTGACCCCCTAGGATAGAGATTGGCTGCAGGTTTCTGGGAGCGCAGGTGTGGGTACCTCTTGTATTTTTATCAACTTTTTTCTTTGTTTATTATCCAGCCATGCGCCTCCAGGATTTCTGCTGCTATCAAGTGGTCGTCTAAATATGCTCATACGGCTATTCCTTCCAGACTCATTCTGGCTATTCGTACAATGAGAACCTTCATGAAGGTTCTGGGGGAAATGGCTAGTTGAATGTCAGGGTCCAAAACGGAGAATGGTTAAGAACATATCTGCTTGAATATTCCCCACTATCAATCTTAGTGACTCCACCTTGAAAGGAAGAGTCCGTTCACATGCCTGAAATCAAGGATGGTCCTGAACCCACCTGTACTCTTGTACACCAAAAAGAACCTGGAACAACAGTTTTGAAGTTTATGCCCCTCTGGAATTTATGTTACTACATCTTGTATCATTAACTGTAAACTTCATCTGAAGGCTTTGGATTCCACCTGGATTAGTGGAACCGGTGACTGTTGAAAAAGGTAGAATTATACCTGATAATTGGTTTTCCTTGAATCTCGATGGCAGCATAGTACCCTGGGTAATATCCACGTGGCGGGAGCCAATCCAGGAAAAGAAATAGACCCTCCTGACACATAAATAGACTCCTCCTCCTGTGTCCTGTGTCTTCTTACTCCATAAAGCTATGATAAAACAGAATTAACTCACAAAAAAACAACACAAGAGTAGGGAAACTAGCTATGCTGCCATCGAGATTCAAGGAAAACCAATTATCAGGTATAATTCTACCTTTCCTTATCATCGATGGCAGCATAGTACCCTGGGTCATGCCCAAGCTACTAAGTGGGAGGGACACCAAAACAACACAAGAGTAGGGAAACTAGCTATGCTGCCATCGAGATTCAAGGAAAACCAATTATCAGGTATAATTCTACCTTTCCTTATCATCGATGGCAGCATAGTACCCTGGGTCATGCCCAAGCTACTAAGTGGGAGGGACACCAAAACAACACATCACACAAGTGAGCAAACCCATAACCAACAATATATTTAAAGGGCTGCACTAAGCACTTTTCTGCCAAACCTAGTGTCTTTAGAAGCTAAAAGGTCGAGTTTATAGTGCTTATAGTGCTTAGAAAACGTACTAGGGGAAGCCCAGGTGGCTGCTTTGCAGAGGTCCTGTATGGTAGCTGACTCCCTACTTGCCCAGGATGTAGCTACTCCCCTGGTAGAATGGGCTTTAAGTCCTAATGGCGGATTAAGACCCTTGGAAACATACGCCTGTTGAATGCAGGATTTGATCCATCTTGCTATAGTAGATTTGGATGCAGGACCTCCCTTATTTTTAGCTTCAGGGATAACAAACAGTTGTTTGGATTTTCTTAAACTACTGGTGCGTTCTAGATAGATCTTAAGGATCCTTACTAAATCTAAGGTATGAAGCTCCTTCTCCTTGTCAGATTTAGGATGAGTGTAGAATGCTGGCAGAATGATCTCCTGGTTGAGATGGAATTTTTAAACTACCTTGGGTAGAAAAGTAGGATTAGTCCTTAACACTACCCTGTTTGGATGGAAACAAGTATAGGGTTCTTCAATCCAGAGTGCTTGAATCTCTGAAACTCTTCTGGCTGAACATATGGCTACTAGGAAGGCCGTTTTCCAGGACAGAAATTTTAATTGTGCATCTTGAAGAGGTTCAAATGGAGTCATAGACAAGGCTTCTAAAACAATATTTAAGTCCCAAGTAGGTAAAGGTTTCTTAAAAGAAGGTTTGATACGATTCGCAGCCTGCATAAACTGGCGAATATACTTGTTATCAGCTAAGTTAGTGTCCATGATAGCACTAAGGGCTGAGACCTGTACTTTCAGAGTGCTAAGGGCTAATCCCTTCTCTAATCCTGACTGCAGAAACTCTAATACTGTACTTATCTCCAAAGGTTCTAAAGAAAAAGTGTTTACTTCACACCACGATTTGAAGATACGCCATACTCTATGGTAGACTTTCGATGTGACTGGCTTTCTTGCCTTGGTCAACGTATGGATTACCTTGGAGGAAAAACCTTGAGCGGAGAGGTAGGAGATCTCAGCCTCCAAGCCGTCAATTTCAAGACTAGCGGATCTGGATGCGCTACTACTCCCTGCTTGAGAAGTCCCGGG
>WWET01008295.1:10722-39928 GCA_011038615.1 Limnodynastes dumerilii | reverse complement strand
AAGATATATCTCTGCATGTAAAGAATACAATTACCTTGACTCCCCCTGCAATCAAAATGGTTTAGCCCAGGAGTATCTAATTTGAAGCACTTACTTAAGACTGGATCCAACCCTGTGTTTGTAATTGAAAGTGTTATTAATTACTTCTGAAAAGATCTTTTGTTTTTTCTATATAGCCAATGAAAGTGATAGCTGCCAGAGCAGCTGTAATTTTCACAGATGAGAAGAGTGGGTAGCCACCAGTGCAGATGATCAGATGCCCCTTTCTCACATCTATGTACTAATGAGAGGAGGGAGCAGCTGTACACCTCCTCTCATCTGTGCATCGGCGACAGGGTGTGTGCTAGTGGCATCAATGGCGTTCCTGTTAACTAAGCATCCATAGACACCCAGGGCATATGTCCTACCTGGCTCATTCCAGTTATTCATCAGCTTGACAATTTGGGAAATAATGGTCTCCAGCAATTCCCATGTCGAAGTCTATTTATCAAATATTGCATTGGTAACCAGGGGTATGTCGTGGATTAATGGCACCCGGAGCAGGTGAATTCTATGGTGCCCCCCCCCCCAACCCCATCCTTCCATAGTGTAGTGTGGCAGGGAGTGGGGTTAGCATGTTCCCTGATATTTGTTGGCTGAAAGGAAGTGTGGATTGTTGGGTTCTTTTCTTTGTGCCTTACAATTCTTATTGTCCTGAAAGTCTGTGGAGAAAACTAAGGTAGAAGATAACCACCATTATACATCTTCCTCCCTGAATCCGCTCCAATTACGCATGTAACCCCATCCCTCTATTACACATCCTCCTTTCTGTCCCCTCCTTCTAATGACACACCTCTCTTCTTCTGCCCAATATACAATTCATGTATCCCTCCCAGCAACCCCTCCATTTGTTTAAGTACATCCTGCCAGCTGACCCAAAGTGGCTGGGCTGCTACAGCTATTGCGGGACAAAAAGAAGCAAAAAGCGGTTCATCAAGCAAAAGGCTTTAACAAACTGGACCTAATCTACTTTGTAAGGATCCCAAGGAACATGAAGTCCTGGTTCCTAGGAATTTACTCCAACTTGGGGCTTAGATATTACATCCACATTTAATATTCTAGCTCATCTCCACCTCTGTTATGGTAAACCTCTGTATTTGGCCAAAAATCTAGCTGCTACCACACACTGTATTCCCGCTTAGAACGACCCTTGTTATGACAGGACCATTTTCGACAGCGCATTTACAATGTTCCACCGCCAGCGAATATTCGTGCCCTGCCGAAGACACGGAATCGAAGATCCTCAGCAGTTGTTCTTTTAGCCGACTTGTAAGTATTCTTTCCAACCCCAACTGTTATCCTATTTGTCTAACTTTTATTACCATAACCCTAACCCTCCCTTCCCAGCAGCCTGACCCTATCCTTCCCCTTTTCCGAGCCATCCGCTCCCCGCAGCCTAAACCTAAGACACCCTTTCTACGATCCATCCTCTTCCCAGAGCCTAACCTTAAGGGCCTGATTGAATTGAACACAAAGACCGCGTTCTTTTGGTTCCGATGCAAATTGTATTTATAATCGTCTATTATGGTACCCAAAATGTGTGAATTTTAATCCGATATATCCGCACAATATAAATTTGCAGTATTCGAATCACAACCAAAATAAAAATTCTCTTCTCCCATCCATCCCCTCCCTGCAGCCTAACCGTAAGACTACCCTGCTACACTACATACCCTCCCTGCAGCCTAAGTCCACTAACCTGTCGGTGTTGGGTGTTGCGTCAGACGTGGGAACCGTTGGGTCTGCAGCGGAACTTTCTAATTTCTGACATTTTTTAAATAGACACGGCCAACAATTAGCTGTCAATTCTGCGAATTTTGAAAATGCAATTTCCGAAGCGGCGAACAGAACCCTTCTTAAGCCAACATGCTTCTATTACCTTAATTATAAAACTTTGACAGATATTATCACTGTTACTTATTCTCTCCCAACCAATTTCGAACTGGCTGGGATATCGATTGGTTATGCCTCGATGGGGCATAGCAATCAATCCCTGGAGCACCGAACACGAAAGGTAAGCCTAAAAACTAACTCAACCCTTTCTCTAATTCTAACCTTAACCCTCCCCTTCCATTACCCTAACCCTCCCTTCGCCGCTTCCTGACCCTGACCCTCCCTTCTCTCTAGCCTGACCCTAAATCTCCCTTTCTATGGCCCTAACATTCCCTCCCTAAGAGCCTGACCCTAACCCCTCCCCCAACACTAAAAGTTACTTACCTCTCCGGAGCTGTCAGCGGCGGGTCCTGCAAAAATTAATGGGTGAGTATGCCGATCTGCATACTCACCCATTCGTAAAAATTTTAAAAAGGCTGCCTATTCAAAATAGAGACAGCCGAAAAGGAATTTTCAGCTGTCTTTATATCTAAAAGCAGCCCATCGTAGCGGGGACTGCAGCCGAGAAAAAATACATACAAAGCAATGTGCTGGCTAGAGGCTTAGAACAGCATTGAATAGAATGACCGTGAGCTTCATTATATCAATTCCCCATGGCAAGGAGACTGTGATTAGACAGTCTGGGTTGTGACCAGTTATGGGCTAGGACCAAACTTTGAGAACTGTCAGTCTGATTTTGGTAGCTTTAAATCACCTATAAATCACAAATCCATATATCCATCCCTGGATAGGTGTGCCACTGATAATATCACCTTATTCCTTGTTGGATCACTTCCTTAGATATCAAAAACTATGTGAAAGGGATGTGCACAAGGCTGGTTACCCATTAGGGTCACTTACCAGGGTGGGAGAGACTTCTATTTTGCAATCATTATGCATGTGAGAGTGTGTCACATCCCGGAAAAATTAAGACTTTCCACAGTTATGAGAAGTATGATTTTAATCCAGATATTATAGTTTCTTTGTGCTAAGATTCTGTACTTGTAGAATCTCTGTGTGGACCTCCTGTGGAGTGTGGAGCCACTTTGGCTGGGCAACGACCAGTAGGCCTCTCTGAAACTGCAATAGGTATGAAAGTATGTATAGCAAACTTCCTCCCTGAGGTATACGGTCTAGCCACACAGTCATTTCCGTCATCAGGGAGGAGCTGCTGGAGAGGTGTAGCAGGCTGCACAACAGTGGGCAGATGCACAGGGAAGGATACCCCTTGCGCATCAGCCAGCTCTGAACCCGAACTGAAGGTCAGCAGCACTCTCCACCCCACCCCCACCACCCCCAATGTGATGTTACATAGGGGACAAAGCACCAAGGATGTGTCCTGGACCCCAAATCTCCTGGTGGTGGTCCTGCATACAGTGCATCTAATGAAACGTTTGCCTCAATAGACTTTGATCTGTAGAACACCCTGGGGCAACACATTTTGTACTGAGGCTAACAATATATATATAGCAGAGTGTATGATCCATAAAGACATGTTATATTAGATACACAAACATTATATGTGCTGATTGGATAAACACAAATGTTGTTTACATGATGTTCCAGAACAAGTAATACTGTGCAGCAGCCTCTCACAACTCAATGAAATGGTAGAGAAAGAATAAACTAAGTGGCCTGTTTGGGCAGGTATTTTGTAATGTGAGGAACACCAAGTAAACAACTGTAATTCCCTGATGTTTTTGGCTTGCAGCATAGTTGGATTCTCATGTTGTTTAGTCTTAACTTCTGCTTTTTATTCATTTTGTTTCATTAATGCATTTCCTCTTTTTTTGGCAGGCGCTCAGGCAGTAATCTTAGCAGTGCCAGCGGAGGCCATCCAGAAGACTGGCATCTAGATGACAATGTAAGTTTCTTATGGCAGGAAATACATTTCAATTAAACAATGCTGATAATTTGCAACACTAATGAAACACATGGGGCCAGATTTACTAAGCTGCTGGTTTGGAAAAGCGGAGATGTTGGCCATAGCAACCAATCAGATTTTAGTTGACATTATATAGTATGTAAAAAGAAAGTGAGAGCTAGAATCTGTTTGTTTGCTATAGGCAACATCTCCACTTTTCCAAACCCGCAGCTTAGTAAATCTGGCCCATGGTGTCAATTGGCAACCGCAAATAAAAAGGCGAAGCGTTGTCTTAGCATCATTGCCAGCCCTCTACAAGCCAGGAATATTAAAGTGGATAAATTCACCATTATCCCTCCCACCCTATAGCTAGTAATGAATGACATGAAATGACTTGAGACTACTCAAAACATGATTCTTTATTATACATGTGAATCATTAGTCATAATTTGAATAATGATCATGTTAAACTATTAAATTACTTATCTGTAATTCTTTTTGTTACCAGGTGTTCCATAGCTCACAAGATGGCAGCTACGGTGGGTCAAACCGCAAAGATTTCTTACAAAAGAAAAGAAGAAGGACTCGAATTCCAGACAAACCAAACTACAGCCTTAATCTTTGGAGTATAATGAAGAACTGTATTGGCAAAGAGCTATCCAAGATTCCTATGCCTGTACGTGAGTTCCTCCCTTTTACATTTAGTCCACAGATGGAACTGCACTCATGTTACCCATATGCATATTAATGAGGAAGCGGTTTGGTTGTTAAACCACGACTAAGGTGAATCCAAAGCATATAAAGAGCGTGTTATCTATTTATTCCAGTAAAAGTCCACGGGCTTGTGACCATACTTGCAGAAACACTGATGTCTTATATTCTGTGATGATGTACTGGGGAATTTTTATCATCTGGAACAAAATAGAAAGTTGGTAGTAAACAGTCTTTTGACTGCATGCTAGGAATACAATTCTTGTATTTTTTTTATTTCAATCCACATGTTAAATGGATTTCTGTATTTCTTGTCATTTTGATCTGTGACCAGAACAGAAGAACTTTCAATCAATAATGGCAGTGATTTATGTATAGACAGTGGACATATGGGCCCGTATTCAGAGTACCGGATGTATAACATATACGTCCGGTGTTTAGCGCTTTTTACTACTGCGCATGTGCAGCAATTTTTTTACGTAATCTACGTATCTTTTTCTTACGTAGATTGTGTAAATGCGGTCTGAAATGCTACATTTACACAATCAACGTAAGAAAAAGATACGTAGATTGTTAAAAAATGACTGCGCATGCACAGTAGTAAAGATCGCTAAACACCGGACATATGTTATACATCCGGTACTCTGAATACGGGCCATGGTTATGTTATCTAATGGCACTATTTACCTTCAGTGTGTAAGTAGCATATATATGTGGCATTACCTTGACTTACTATCACCAGCATCAGGTGATGCATACACATGGCTAGCACCAGCAAATGAGCTTCACTGAGAATACTCTGCCATCCAGTGGACAGAGTAGGAAATGATATACACCAAGGTTGTAAATGACATTGGCCCTGATTCACACCTAAAAAACTAGGCTTCTTAGGTGCGTAATTGCCAGATTTTTTAAACTACCTGAGTACACAATCTACGTAGCCCTTAGGCATGTAGATGAACTATGTGAGGTCTTTAAAGTTTTTTAGGTAAGATGAGACGTGCTACGGCAGCCTTTGGAGGAATTTCGGTAAAGGGGGTGGGGGGGATATAGATTACACTGGGAGGGAGGGCTGGTGTTTGACCGGGCGTATTTTACCGGTATTCCAGCAGTGCCATTAGGCACCTAAAAACAGGGGTGGAGTGGGGGAGGGGACCTGAGAAGTACGGGCTGGATCCAGACTCCTGTGTGTACAGATAGCATGCGGGGGTCTGTCTGTCCAACAGAGAGAGGGGAGTGAACGCCCCCTGTCACTCCCTTCTCCTGTGCAGGCTTTATGGCATCTTATTCTGCCATAAGCCTGCCTTAAGTAAATCTCGCAGATCAGCAGTCATTACGACCGCTGATCCACACAAGTGTGGGAGCCCTCTAGTCCTTCCAGCCCACACACAAGTGTGTGCATGAGACCTCCAGTCCAATCAGGCCATTTACGCACGCTGACATTCACAAGTCAGGATCCAGCCCTAGGTGCGGATTTATGTGTATCTGCACCTATGGATCACACATGCAAGTGTGATTCCGGTCCATGGCAGTTAGGTACAGTTACAATTGAGAAGGTCGCTCCCAGATAGGCCAAAAGGTCAGGACATCTCAGTATTACAGCCCACAATAGGTGTAATCATCTCCTTTTGTCTCTTCACTGTGATCATCCTGCTTGCAAATGTGACCAACCAAACATATCTTCAGGCTCCTGCCAATGCTGCACATATTGTGTACATGAAAAAATTACCATACCCTCAGGAACCCGCTATTTGCTACATTCACACATTTATTTAGCTGTTAACAGATTTTTATATATCATATTATGTAGCACTTTGAAAATCAACATACATATACATGCATTGTCACTGAAAGCTCCCGATATTTCTGTGCATTTGTATTTATTATGCATCAACATAGAAATTTCAAATGCAGTAACGTCAACACTAAATATCCAATTGCATCACACACAATACTAACAGTTATACATACAACCAAATAGATTGTATTCAGTTGTACTTACTGTATATAGTTATTGATTTATATACACATACATACACAGACCAATTTGTTGGTACCCTAAAAAGAAAAGCCCATATTTTTCTCTGAGATATTTGGACTGACAATAGTAATTGGCGTCCATCACTATTTGTTCTATATTTAATTGAAATCAGTCATATTAAGACGCTAGGCTATAATTTCTCAGACAGCTCTTTTCATTTATTTCTATGGTTCATCGTGGAGCACACGAAGATATTGAACATCAGAGTTGCTAATTTTATCCATTTAAATAGGCTGAATGACTTATTACTAAGGTTGAAAACACTTGTGATGCTAAATAAAGAAAGACATTTCTTTATAACTAATTCAATGGGGATATTTGAACCTTTTTCTTTAAGGGGTAAAGAAATGTACTTTCCAAAGTGCAGAAAGTGCTTGCTTCTGCACTTAAGAAATTTCGCAGGAAAGGCTCAATTGATTCCCTCTCTCCTGTTTTCATTTAATGAGTAACTGCCGTACATACTGTATGTAAAATAAAACTTCATGAGGCACCTGAAGAAAAAGCTGTAATAAGGCAGAGAAGGTCATTCACACCAGCTCCTTTTGGAGGAGAGGATGACTGAACAGCATGGATCCTTTTTAATTTAGAGGATTTATTGCACTGGGACTAGTGCAGAAGCTGTGGAAATGAAATATTTTAGACAGAAATAAAATGTGCGATTTCTGCTGTGTAGGTGGCAACTTTGATGAGCGCAGTGTACTATATTTTAACTTCTATTTTAAGCCCAATGTCTTGCAAGCAGGAGCCATTTTCAGTGTCTTTGTTGCTGACTGGTTTTAAAAATGATGTCAATCTTCCTGCCTGCATGAATTTGTGAGAATATTTGTAAATAACAAGGGAGGTAATTGTTCCTAATGTGCTTAGTTGCCAATGCCATTTATTGCAGTACATCAACATGGAGTGCGTAGGTCGCAAATTGTGAGGAAACATGTAGGTGAAAGGACACCGTTTATTTTAGCTTGTTGTGGTAGATATTTGCTGAAGACAATATTAAGGGTTTGCACCCAGGTTACAGCATTTAGCTTACCCCCATTGTCCAATGACCTAGCTATTTGGGCTGGCTCGCAGTTATGTATTATACTCATTGGAAAGTTTTATTACATCCTATATTTTCCACTTTTAAAACATGAAATTGTTAGTATTTTTTTATATTTATTTTGACTTCAACAAAGAACTATACTGCTGTTTATATGTATCCAATGCACTACTACTTGAAAGTCTGTGAAGCCCATATAGCAATGGCCATTTCCAGTGTTCTGCTATTGTTCTCTACAGAGAAATGAGCTGTTGCCTATAGCCATCAATCGGATTCTAGGGATCATTTACCTAGTATATGCCAGAAAATAACTAAGTGATTGGATACTATGGGCAACACCTCTAGAACAACATCTTTAAAGAACGGCAGATATGTTTGATAAATCTAACCTGCACAATAGCAAATACAGTGACTGTCCCTACACCAGAAAATATACCCTTTGCCTCCCTATATATTGTTACATTTTTGTCATGCTCCCACCCTCTCCAACCAAGCGTTATTTTAACTTATAGCCTCTCTATAGTTAACCTGGGATCTTCACACAGCCTCATAGTAACTGCTTCCAATACTCTAACACTTTCTGACAGCCATATAGCACGTCTGTACAATTTATCTATTATAGTGTTTACAACTCACACTTAAGTTGTTCTCATGTAAGCATTTTATTTTAATAAAGATTCTTCACAACATATGTACAAGAATGATTTACCCTTCTTCCTTGGGGCATTTGTCAAAGGACCAACACATTTTCATGTATATATTCACTATGTATATTATTAATGGTCTCATCCACATATTTTACAGCCAGGAATAATTCAGCTGTTCTTTGTTTTCTCTCAAAATCTGTCTCTGTTGCTAAATCTGCTGCTAACTCCCTGCAGTATAAGCTTTTCTTTGTGCCATTATTTAACCCTAGCTGCATAAGGTATAACATGCTTGAAAGATTTAGTTTATGGCACAGCTGATACCAGTTAGGGGCGAGAGGAGATTTCTGAGCGTCATTTGTGTATGTGACCAGGTTACAGATAGGACAGTTGGTGCCTGCCAGCTCTCATTGCTTCTCACATCCCCTGAGGATTTCTGAGTCAGAGCACAGAATGGCAAGACAACTCGGAAGACAGTTAGGTCACAGACTGTGCATGGATTCATATCCACATCTGGAGAACTCTGACAAGGATTTGGAGAATGGATATTACCGTGTTAATGTAAAAATGTATATAGTTATGTAGTAAACAGTCTCTGCAATGACAGACTGCTGACATGAGAACAACTAAGGAGGTAAATGTGCTCTCTAAAATACAGCGATTAATACATACACCTTACAGATGTAACCCTGGGTATTGATAGCATTTAATATGAGACTATGTAAGTGTGCCAGAGGCTAGCAGTGAAAGTAAAGGTTTGGTTTTATAGCTTGTGACCACTGACAATTTTTTTTTAAATATATAGCTATATTGTTGGAACATGCTGTGACGTGTAGTTTACCAACACACAGAGTGCCACAGGTCGCCTATGCCTGATGTAATAAAATTGAGTGGTGCTAATTGTCAGTTTCCATCTGGGACTGTGAGCCAGCAGTTAGTGCACATGTATAGGGAGGACATGCACCTCCTGTGGAAAGCCACCAATGTCCCACTGCTTAGTCTTAGGCTCTCCTGGCCACTCTTAGGAGAAATAAAATTAATTGCATGTTGACAACTTTAGTTTAGGTTTGTGCATCCACAACTTTTTCAGGTACTTTGGATTTATGTATTCTAGTAACATGAATAGCCCATATCATGTGTTTTGTTAAAACAAGGCTATTTCACCATGTTGTGTGCCATCTCATCTTTGTTTCCCAGGTGAATTTCAATGAACCACTCTCCATGCTCCAGCGACTCACTGAAGACTTGGAGTATCACGAGTTACTGGACAAGGCAGCAAAATGTGAGAATTCGGTAGAGCAGATGTGCTTTGTAGCAGCTTTCTCTGTGTCTTCCTATTCCACCACAGTCCATCGGACAGCAAAACCATTCAATCCTTTATTAGGAGAAACATTTGAACTTGACCGACTAGAGGATTTAGGATTCCGATCCATCTGTGAGCAGGTGAGAAGAACTAACATTCCACAGCACTCATGTCACTATATGGTGGGATATATATTCATACTTATAACGTGCACCAGATCACACACAAGATGCCACCATCATCAGGTTTGTTGGTATCTCTAGTAAGAATACGACTGTCATTGAGCACTGTATTATTATTATTATTGTTTATTTATAAGGTGCCACACGGTGTTCACAGTGCCGCACAGAGGCAATAGCAAAGCCAATAGTTACATATACAATACAATAATTAACAGAGGGTATAAAAACACGAATAAGGAATACAATACATGTACAAAGCAAAATTTAAATACAGTACAATATAGTCCAAAAATACAATACAAAAAAAATAAAAAATACTGTGCAATCATTAATAGGTACTAGCAAAGAGCCGGATACAGAGCTAATAACGTTAGGGGACTTACGCAAGTCATTTGCTGAAGTCTAGGAACATCGGCGCATGCGAATGCCAGATGTTCTGCAAGCATACATCAGAAGGTACAATGAAGGTGGCAACCCTTCAGATACACATGCAAAGAGACCCTTCAGATAGGCATTAAATGAAGGGTTGTGGCAGGGAGGGACAGATACGCATTGATCCGCGTCTGCATGGGAGTAGGTCAGTGCATAAAAGTTAAAGTAGCTTTTTGGACATGTAAGTGTCCAGAATTACTACCAATAGAGGGGAGTGACTGGGTGTGTACTATTCTCTATGTTGCGTAATTTCGCACGTAAAGCATTTGCGGGTCTGGATCTGACCTAATGTGATTGAGCGTCTCAGTTGAAGCTCTGTCACATGGTGCTGCAGTATGAACTTGTTTATTACCTTCTCTCCTTTCTTTTATGTTCCCAATTTTACTAAAATCATAATCTTTTCATCATTAATGGTTGAATTTGAGACTTTGGACTTAGATATTCGGAATAGGTATGTACGGTTATTGATGAATGTCAAAGGAATGCCCTAAAACCAACGACAGGGCTATCTGGATTTTTCTGTCCTCTTTGCCCTTTCCTTTGTGAACTTATCTACATTTTTGGGGCCACCAGCTGCCACCAAACATGAGAAACAAGTATCCTGGGTTTCAGCAGAGAACATGATGCTAAATGTAAACATATGGCATACTGCTACTCCAATCTGAAAGATAGCAATGACAGTGCTTATTTCAGATGTGAGCTGTGAAGTAAGTCATGGTTGCCAGCAGCAGATTCTTTATATTTTTACAAATTCTAATGCATTAATGCATGTTTCATTCCTCTACTTTCAAAGCTGCAGAGAATTTGAAGCCACAGAGAATTGATTCACTTCTGTTGGTGAATCAAAAAAAGAGGTGGCAACAGAACTGTATCTATATCTGAATAACTCCTAAACTTTTAGATATCCCTCACACATAAAATGAAGCATAGCATAATGTGTTACTGTTATGTATGTCTGGAAAATGTGTAAAATGTTCCTGCAATGCTTGCATTAGTTACAGATCATTTAGTGCATTTTATATTATGCTGGTTTATCTATGACATCCAAATCAATATGAGCTGAAATGCACTTTAGCGTACAGAATATTACTGCTCTATCCTTAGCTAAGATAAGCCACAGATAAGTCTAATTACCCTAAGCTTTCTTTAAGCTTGCAGACATAATTCCTTAATCACATCTAAATTTATATTGACTGATTTTTAGAAACCTTAAAGCTTAACACTTTCATTTTCACTTTCCATGACCCAAGACAGTCTGTCCCTTCTAAAGTTTTATTTTACTACACACTCCAACGACACAAAAGGCTTATATTCTTTATGTATCTGCAATCACAGCTTAGCCTATTTTATCCAGACTGTGCAGAATTAAAGAGATGTGTATGGCTTCCAGTGAATTATACTATGGTGTTATTTGATACTTGTGTAACAGAGGTAATAACTCTGGGCCAGATCCTGAGCTACGTATGCTAACATTTTTACGCTAGCCGCTGATGTAAAATTGGCCATTTGTATGTACTGCGCATGTGTGTGGCAGATGTAATGCAACGTAACTCTGATCATACGTAACTTCAGTGTAAATACGAAAGGACGTGTCTTCCAACCGACAACAGGAAATACGCTTTGTAGGCGGAGGGAGACATTTAAATACTATAGTATGGGCCGGGTTAGTCCGTTACGTACGTCAGTGCATTACATTATTTTCTGTAGTTACGCTTTTAAAATTTAAGGTAGGGTTTGGCAAACGTAAATCAAGTAAAGTACGTACGAGCGAGGGGAGGGCATAGTACTTACGATAGCGTAACTACGCCACGCCAACAAAAGTAAAAACAACTTAGGTCTTGATCTACCCCTCTGTCTCTTTACAGATCCCCAATCTTTGCAGAGCTACAAAGGTTAGGAGATCGTGTTAGAACCTGTAACTCCACAACAGATATAAAGCCATACATTTCTTACCGCCTGATTTTTTTTTCCTTGCAGACAATTCACCTTTTGTTTTGGAAAACAGAAAATAGATTTAAGCATGTCAGGAACAAACATCTAAAATTACTCATAAATAAAGCTTCAAATATAGAAATGTCGTTCTACTGAACAAAAGTTACAAAATATTTGATTTTCCTTACTAGTTTCTATGGAAAAGCATCGGTTAAAAGCATTTTTGCCAACCCTTCCAAAATGTCTGTTAGACTTCCTAAATTCAAGAAAGCAGGCAACACTTACACAAATTGGGCTTCAAATGGTCCTTGTTTTCAAGACCTGAAACATTTGTCTAGGTCAGAGAATTAGCAAGACTATTAAGTTGCCGGTTATAATACAACTGCTTTTTATTTGCAGTGTAATTGTTCAGGTGATTGAGTATAAGAAAGACTTGCTACCAACTTTTCTGGTACAAAATGAACATTATAGTTTTTACTTACAGGATAGATAGATATATATAATTATGCAAGATAGATACAGACAGACTGTAGACTTCAATAAATATAATTTTTAAAAAAGCCTCTGCAATCCTCAGGTCCTGCATCACGCTTCAGTGAATGGACTTATAGGGAGAAGGAGGTTGCACGGGCATGCCTGTACACTGTATGTCTGTGTGACTGAAATAGCTATACAGACCTATCAGTAATCTGCCAGCCAGCCAGTGTACTTAACACTGCAGATTACTGATGAGGCTGTGTGACTTTCAGGAATACAGACTTAAAGGGTGCCGTCTGCTCTTCCATGGATTGTGCCCCTTCACATTTGGAAGAGGCGATTTTCCCCTTTGTCCCTCTGTTCTGAAGCCTATGGTGGGACCATAATTCCCTTCCTTCAGCCCTAACCCCACCACTTACTTTTTATTACTTATGTTTTATTGTGGGATCTTTTGGGGTTTGAGAGCAAGGAGGATTGACCTTGCATGGAAAAAATAACAGTGATTGAAGTCTATGAATCTGGTTTCAGTTCTAGTCTGTTAGCAATCATTATAGTCGGTGATCTGAGATTAGGCTATGAAATGGCGGAAAATTATACATCTTCAAGTTCTTTCCTTTTTATTGTGATCTGTTGTTCTCATTTGAAATATCAGGTTATTCCACACTAAACCAATACAGGGTTTCAAACTGGCTATTTCAGATTGTAATGAAATTTGGTATAATAATTACTGCTATGGATGCAAAGAAAATCCCCAAATCTTAGATAAATCTTTGATATGTACACAGGTTTTTAAGTCATTTTAAAGTTACAATCTTTTAATGAAAAATTGTATTTGTAAAAAAAAATTTCTAAGAAAAAGTTAATTTTTGAAATCAAAATGTTGTTTTTCTCAAAAAAGCCAATTTTTATTTAATTCTTGAAAAAAAATCTTAGAAATTGTTCATGCCATTGTTAATAAATGCCCAAAGTTTTATTTTCTTTATTTTTCCTTTATTTTGTTTTCTTTATACCCATGACAGCATTTATCATACTGAGTTTAATTGAAATTAGAGAATAGTAGAATTTTTTTCTTACATTGTGATAATTTGATGTGGAATGTGTAGTACCCGAGTGGTAAGGTGAAATACAGCTTTAGTAAAGATTTGTGGATCAGTGAAACAGAACTAAGAGATAACCTGAAGCAAATACAACCATATGAAGTTTCAAATTCAAATTTTACTTAATAGAATTTGTGATATGAATAAGCAGAACACTTAGTTGTTTTCATACACAATACATACGGCAATGCTAGTACAATTTAACAAAGTTTTCAAATACCATTCAAGTAATATGTTTCCAATAAATTACTTTAGCAGAAATCGTTACAATTCATTTTGGCAACAATTATAACAGTGCATCCAACACAGTTCACCTCAATGTATTAGTCCTTAAAGACAATTAAAAAATTGCATGGCATTGAACCAATAACCGAGTTACAATAAATTTTCAACATTTGACTTGTGTAATGAATTAAAATTAGTTTAACAAAAGTCCCTCCTCCTATCTTCCCTAATAATAATCTTAAACTACTAAAACTTTTCTCATTACAAGTAAATTTGCCCTATTTACTAAAAGTTTCTTTACATATAGTTGGAATATTTGATTATGCTCTAAGACAGTTTAATTATTGAACAACTCACACCCTGAATTATAGTTCCTATTAATAATACCTAAATATTGCAATAAATAAAATCAATTTCTAAATTCAGCCCTTTAGAAATCCACCTTACTTTGCCGTACCCTTTCCACCATTTTCTATACTCTGGCCTTCCCTCCAGTGTACCCCCAGTGTACCCCCAGCTCCTAGCACAACCACTACCCTGCACTCCACCTCACTGTGTTACCAGTCTCTGCTGCCTCTCTGTAACCGGACACAACCGCGATTTCTCACCACCTCCTGTACCCTCCTTCGTCTCTCTCTCTCTCTCTCTCTCTCTCTGTCTCACAGTTTTTCTCTCACAGCTGATGTCTCACAGTTTTCTACGCACTCCTCTGTCTCTTTCTCTCACTGTCACAGCTGTTTCCTCTCTTCCTTTATTACAGCTGATGTCTCTCCTTGCTTTCTGTACTCTCCACTGTCTCTCTCTCTGTCACCGCAGTGTTCTCTCACGCTTTCTGCACACTCCTCCGTCTCCTCTCTCTCTCTCTCTCTCTCTCTCTCTCTGCCACAGCTGTTTCCTCTCACCGTTGATCACAGCCCATGTCTATCTCTGCTTTCTGTACTCTCCGTTATCTCTCCCTGTCACTGCGGCACTCTCTCTCTCTCACAATTGTTGTACACTCCTCCGTCTCTCTCTATCTGTCTCTGTCTGTCACAACCGCTTCCTCTCACCGCTTGTCACTGCTGATGTCCTCTCCTTACTTTCATCGTTCTCCAGCTCTGCGGTTCTCTCACGGTCTCCGCTGCTGAAATCTCCAGCTTACTGTCGATGCAAACGCCTTCCTCGGCTTACAGCACTCTTTACAGCTCCCCCGATCAGACCGCTACTTTCTCCAATTAGACGACACCTTTTCCAGTATCTTTATACTTTCACTTGACCACTTTCTAGCACTGTTTTCTGTCAGACTGGTTATTCACCGCACTTTCCAAGCACCCCCGGCTTATGTATTCACACCAAACCAGCTTCACTCCTACACCGCTTTCCCTTTACTTCACCACTGCTCCCCCTCTGATCACCTCACAGCAACTGCCTCTCCAACTGACTTTTCCCAGATCCTTGCACTCAAGCGCATGCCCCTGTCAGCTGACTATTGCCCAGGCAACCACCCTCGAGCACCAGCTGGCTGTCTTCTGGCTGCTGCCTAGCAACAGCCCCACACTAGCTTTCACTGCTCACGCTGCCTAAAGAACCCTGCAATCCCCAATACTCAATCCTGCACTGCAGGGGTGCCACAAATGACCCTGTCACAGTACTGCACACCAAGCACTTTGGGCCTAATTCAATTGAGCGCGTATTTTAAAAAAAAAAATACACGCATGTAAAATACGCACCGTTCGCATGAAAAAATAAGCGCAATTTAATTAGAAATGTTCCCCCGCCTCCAACGAGCATTAATTGGACCATGAGCGTATGTTAGCGCTCATGTTTGAGCTTCCCTCTCGTTATAAAATACGCACGTGTATTTCTGTATCTTTACCCATGCAATAACAAATGTCAGCACAATCACTTCCCATAAGCAGCCCTGTCTGTAATAATCTATTTAGGACCTTGAATGTCAAAAATTAGACTGCAGCAACTCAGTAATTACATGTTATTGTAGAAGAGAATAATAGAAAATAACTTTTTCTGATTGATTTATTTTTTTTTTTTTTTTAAACTTCTGCCAGTGTCATTTTTCACTTATCAATGTTCTCTTCTACTTTTTAGTTATTTTTTAACCTACAGCTATTTATCAAGAATGTGGCATTATGTAACCATAAAAATCCTACCACCAACATTTTCTCTATTCCATCTGCTGTATACTGTATGTGGAGTATCACATTTCTGTTGCCACTGTGCTGGGAGGTGATCAGGAGCATAGAGGAGCTGTACACTTGAAAGTTTTCATGAATTTCACCCTCACATGTCATAATACGCACCTTGATGAGGTGCGCAAAAAATGATGTAAAATAACGGACAAATTTTAACACGTGTAACGCAATTGAATTGCAGAAATTCGCACTTGCAATGCATTTAAATAGGGAAAAAATATGCGCGATAGACCAAAAAAATATGCAAGGAAAAATGGAATTGAATGGGAACCAAAAAATGTGTGCAAAAAAAAAATGCTAATTACCAAAATACACGGAGAAACGCAGAAAAAATAAACTTCAGCCCCTTTGTGTTTTTACATGACTACACTCAGAATGGTTTGTGACATGTTTGGCTTGTATTTGATACATATATTAAATCCATATTACAGAAAAGAAGCTGTAAGTGTGTTATTTGATGTGAAAAGTATTTCTCAAATAATGGCGTGAGTGTGATATAGGGCTTTTTTTTTCACGCCAGTATCCTATGTGCTGGACTTAGTGTAATTGTGTGTATTGTCTCTGTCAGGTCAGTCACCACCCTCCAGCGGCTGCTCATCATGTCTGCTCCAAAAACGGATGGAATCTGTGGCAGGAAATCACCATCGCCAGCAAATTCAGGGGCAAATACCTCTCAATTATGCCATTAGGTAAAGAGACTGTGATCTAGCATGTAATGCAGTATTACCATTTTCTAAAGGGCGTTATGTCTGTTCAGAGAGAGAACATCTCTGGGAGGCAATAGCCATACTTTATGTATGGTAAAGCTTTTACCATTATCTAATATTTAGCCCTGTTGGTAAGTTGTTAGAAAACACTTAGAAAAGAAATCTGATGATGGCGTACCGTTTCTCTATGCATGTACTTAGACAAAGCATTGACCTGAATTTCACATTCAAACGCAATTACCCTGAGTGCTCTATTATTCTAAATGGCCAGAATGTGTACAGTCATCTAATGTGTTGTAATTGTTTTTAAGCAATAATATATAATCTTTGCTTTGTATTGTAATCCCCTGTTGTATTCAAATTCACCTGAATCCATCAAACACCTTGGGCCAGATTTGCTAAACTGCAGGTTTGCAAAAGTTGAGATGTTGCCCATAGCAACTAATCAGATTTTAGCTGACATTCTCTAGTATGTAAAAAGAACGTGTGAGCTAGAATCTAATTGGTTGCTATAGGAAACATCTCCACTTTTCCAAAACCGCAGTTTAGTAAATCTGGCCCCTTATGTGACTAATTTTGCAAACTCTCTCATTTTATAATAAGAGTGTCAATGGTAAAAAAGAAAAAAGTTTACTAGATTCATTTCTTGGTCAGTATGAAAAATGATTACCAAATGTTGAAATTTAATCAAAAGTGTGTGTCTCATAGGGGACATCCACCTAGAGTTTCCTTCCAGCGGAAACCATTATGTGTGGAAGAAGGTCACCTCTACGGTGCACAACATCATAGTTGGAAAGCTTTGGATAGACCAGGTAAGCTTATTAACCCTTCGCAGATCAGCTTCCCTTTTTTATCATTTGCAACTTTCAACTAATAATATGTAGATTTTGGAGCCGTTTTATTTTTTTTATATATTAATTGATAAAAACTATTTAAGTTGCACTAGCTGATGTAGTAAATATTGTGATGGTTTTCAATGCACATGCCCAGAAAACAAGTACAGATATGAGCGAGATTCACAGCAACACATTGTGGTACTCTACATTGTCATTGGAAAGGCGTTGCAGGGTGTTCCAACAAATTCACTCCTGCTTCACCCCTGTTGTAACTACTAGTGATGCAATGTTAACGAATGAGATCCTAAGTGGTTTTTATTATGGGCCAATATGGTTTTCAATATGGCCTCAGTTATGTTTACTTTGTGTGTGTCCGCTTTTAGCTGTAATATGCAGTTAATTGATGTTAAAGTTACATATTTACAAGTTTATAAATGTACCACAGGTTCTGCTACAACTGAAAACCGAATAGAGACATGATGAATCATCTAGCTTCATTTAGATTGTATCAAGTAAACACGATTCAATGTTTTGGGGGCTTTCCATGCCTGTTGATAACTGTTTTGCTAACCCCTATGTCTTTTTAAGCGTTTCTCAGAATTTTAAGCACGAACTACTTACATTATTGTGTCTCTTCTGATTTCTCTGTAGTCTGGAGATATAGAGATTACGAACTATAATACCAAGGACAAATGCCAAATGAAATTCACTCCATACAGCTACTTCTCCAGGGACATTGCAAGAAAGGTAGTGTGTGTGTGTGTGTGCAGACTAAATACTTTGCCTAAACTGACTCACTTTTGCATTGGTTGATGCGTTTAATGCGAATATATTTACATATGATTAGCTTTACATTCCATAGAATTTACTCCAACAACTAAAAGGAATTCATTATTTACTTTTGGAATTTCAAGGTTTGAAAAGTGGATGTTTATTTTATTGTTTCTACCTTTAGTGCTGTCATCAATTAGTTTAGGGTAAAGGTATACAGCAGTGCAGTATGTTTATGTTAAAATCAAAAACATTTTATGATCATGAAATTTACCATTTCAGGACATTTCTTATTTTAAGATTTTAATTGTAAACATGTAAGAAATGTATTATATGATTATTTTTATCATGTTTTAGTTGCTTTGCTAATGACAACTTAAGAAGTCTAATGCTGGCGTCAATGTACAATTCACAGAATAGTTTTTACAATCAAGGTACAGTAGTGCAGGTCAACCTGCGGTATCATTTACATCTGGGGCTAGATTTACTAAACTGCAAAAAAGGAAAGGTGGAGATGTTGCCCATAGCAGCCAATGAGATTCTAGCTCTCACTTTCTTATTACATACTAGAGATTGTCAGCTAGAATCCGATTGGTTACTATGGGCAACATCTCCATTTTTCATTTTCCGCAGTTTAGTAAATTCTTCCCCTGGTCTTTATTATTGTTTATTTTTGTAGTATCAGCTTTAAGATATCTAAACAAGAAAGCTAAATATTATATATTATAAAACAAAAAAGACAAGAAATATATATCTAACAATGGTAAAGCAGGCTTACTCTGATATTATTAATAACATAGGATACACAAACTCATTACCAGGATGGATCTGGATCCCCTGGATTCTGTCTTTGTACTATTTCAGACAGCGGCCCGGATTCACAACCCCAGACATATTGCACATGCATCCTTAATTTCACGATAGTAGCTACTACGCATGCATAGAAATAATTTTAAGTAATCTACGTATCGTTTTGTTACGTAGATTGTGTATATGCGGTCTTTAAAGACCACATATACGCAATCTACGTAACAATTGCGTATATGGGTCAGGCTGCGGGGAGGGGAGTCTTAGGGTCAGGCTGCGGGGAGGGGAGTCTTAGGGTCAGGCTGCGGGGAGGGGAGTCTTAGGGTCATTCTGCAGGGAAGGGAGTCTTAGAGTTAGGCTGTAGGGAGGGAGTCTTAGGGTCAGACTGCGGAGACGGGTGTCTTAGGATCAGGCTAAGAAGAAGGCAGTCTGAAAGTCAGGCTACCCTCTGCCCTCTAGTATAACTTACGCTATTTACCACAAGACTGTGGTTTTTGTACCACCAATAACTGCGTACCACTGGTTGAGAACCCCTGACCTAGATCATGAAAGAGAGGGCACTAATAAAACTTTGAAATGTCCACTTTTATGGCTTCAAAGTCTATGCCATACATTTTGGTACCTCTGTTAATACACAAAACATAAAAAAAAATATATCCACCTTGAGAGCAGAACACAGAAACATACATAAAAAGTTTATTAGGTAATAGTAACTTTCATGAATTTAGATGTGAAATTACAACATGCTGGTTGCATACCACTGATCAGCTAACCTCCACATGCAGCAACAAAATGGCTTCATGCTGAGTTTTGCCTCTTGGATAAAAGCTTCTACATATATTACCCAGCGGTCAGAGCAGTACATGCTTTATACAAGTCTGCTTCCTGCCTTTTAGCAAGAGGTGGACTAGCGTTTATTAATTCAGGAAATCATATGTAGCCTTGATTTCCCTGAATGCTATTTTCATAGAAATATTCACTGATGAACTCATCTTGCCTTACAAATCTCTGTAATAATGCAATGTAAAGTGTTTTGTCATTTCTGAGACAGTGAGGACTCATTACTACAAACATTATCGGTCTTCTGTTTTTACCCATGCAATTTTGGTTGTTGTGGATTAAAATCCTGTTAAACGGAGCATAGTTTTTATTGATGCATAACAGGGGAATGATTTAGGTTTAATAAAGTGTCAAGTTTTATTTATCCTGATTTGTCATTCTGCCTTTCATACCCCTCTCTGGTGCATATTGCAGTAGTGAAATTAAATTGTGTAAGCACATTCAGTTTAATGTCTATGGTAAGTGGGAAAAAACACTTCCACTGATCCACGTACTCCCGATAGCAGAGCATTTCTTAGTGTACTTTTGCAGCGCACAAGAAGAAGACACAAATTCTACTATTCAGACTCAAAGGCAACTCACTGCTGTGACTGCTTGCATTTGAAGACATGGGGTGGGTTAGTGTCGTTAAAATACAGTAATCTGCCCAGAGTGGCTGATATGTGGATAAAAGCAAGTACTGGACCATAGAGAATCACAGCAAACCAGAGTATCAAGTCTGTTCTAGTTTTTTTTATTCTTCTCTCCAGATTCAAATACATTTTTCTTCCATATGGATATAGGAAAAGAACATTCTAATGCCAGAAATGCCACCATGTTCCTTAGTAAACTGTGACATGACATTTGTCAGTCAACTGTACTATTGCTTTAGCAGTCCTTTAAGAACAGTAATCTTTATTTTTAGTCTGTATCCTTTTTCAAGTGACTATTTTTGGTGGAAGCTTGTTCTTTCAGTAATGCTGTACAGTAATACCCTACAACTGTGTTATTTAATATATCGCTCATCTGAGGTACACAGAAGCCATTTTGGTTTGCATGAGTCACTAATGCATCATATTTCTAAGCTTCCAAACTGAGTAGGGTTTGTGAGGTGTGGGTATAGTAAATGAGACTGTTGGAACAATCCTGCCTTTTATGAAATAATTTGGCACGTCAATCTGTTATAGGTCACCGGAGTTGTTACAGATGCACATGGAAAAGCACATTATGTTCTGTCAGGAACGTGGGATGAGAAGATGGAATGTGCAAAAATTTTGCAAAGCAGTCAAGGCAATGGCAGCACAGAGGGGAAACAAAAGACTGTCTACCAGACCCTCCCTCCAAAGCTCCTTTGGAAGAAATACCCCCTGCCGTAAGTCTCAGCAGTCAGTAGTGCCCAGCATACCCTAGGTGTTTAGAAGTGCAAACCATACAGTCCACATTTTCCTTCATAGGCATTTTATTTACCTGCAGGCTACAGAAATAGATAGGAATTAGGGGAAAGAACAGTATACCTCCCTAGTATACCTCTATTATTTTCCAATCTACTCTGCACTGCAATGCTACTACTACTTCTCATTCTCCCATTTAACCAATACCCAATCTGTGCCCTCAACATCTCTACTACTTTAATTCGCTCACCTCTTCTTTATTTTTCTCTAGCCTTTCTCATTGAAGCTGATAGTGATGATGTAACATTATTGTTTACATCCATCCAAGCAAGGACTGTGAGCCTCCTACTTATATATAACTTAACTTTGTAGGAAGTCTAGTGTGACTATCCCTATCGCCCTTTGAATAGTCAGGCTCTGACTAACTATCTTAATCTTTTAAAATGAAACATCTGCACTCAGATCTATGTAACACCTATACTTTTTAATTTACATCAATCATTACCTTTTAACAGCCCATTTTTCATCATGTGTTAAAAGAAGCATCATGATTGGCCTCTGCCCCGGGCTGCCATCCGAAATTAGGGATGAGGCAGGAAACACGGTAATAGCATGATACAAAAGTGGTGGCTCCTCTTTATAATTGTGGTAGAGCAGTTTGATATACAGTATAATACATATTACACAATAGAGCACATTTTTTCCAAATTCATTCTTCCAAACTATACAAAAATGAGTAATAGCCGCTCTATATGCATTTCAAGAAGCTGCAGAGAATCGCTGGTCATTCTTTTTTTTTTTTTAAACACAAAGACATAGCTAAAAAAAAATCTTTAAAAACAAGATGGTAGCCATTAAGTTGCAGCATTAGTTGTTGGAATGTGGAACCTTACCACTCCATTGTGTAAACAGCATGCTCAAAGCATAGAGATATAATGTGAGGCCTTTATTAAGCTGCTGCTGAAAGGATTCATTGTCAGATACACCTTTTTGTGAAACTCAGGGTAAATAACCAGCATTTTCTTGTTATGCCAGGCTCCCATATATTTTTCCTATTGGAAACTACAGATATTTTTAGACCATACTAATTTATAAAAGCATTTACATGATTGATTTTCATTACCTTGGAATAAATCTGTATTCTATTCTGCAAACAAATGGCTTGAGTGGTGTGCATGCAGAGATTTTTATAACCTTTGCTGCCAATAATGACTTTTGCATCAAGGGTAATCAAAGGCAAGTGGAGAAAAAAAGGCCAGAGCCTACTCCATTTCATATTATTGTGTGTCTCAGGAAAATAAACATACCAAACGGCTTGTTAGTGCTCTGTGTCGTATTCCCATTTTATGTATAACAGTAAATTAATCCTTATTAAATAAATGTCTTACAGTGATAATGCAGAGAATATGTATTTTTTCTCGGAACTTGCCCTCACTCTTAACGAGCCTGATGACAGCACAGCTCCCACAGACAGCCGGCTTCGGCCAGATCAGCGTCTAATGGAGAACGGCAAGTGGGATGAGGCAAATGTGGAGAAGCAGCGGCTAGAGGAGAAACAAAGGGCTGTCCGGAGGAAGAGGGAGGCAGAAGCTGTGGAGGCCTTGGAAGAAGGTACATTAATAGCAGTACTGTGTTTAGTTATATAGAGGATCCTTTTCACCAACAGCAGCCAAGCACTGGCATGGTCAGCAGTCTTCATATTACCAATATTCCCTGTGTGTTGTAACACAAACGACTAATTGTATCTATTCCTGGTTTAAATGACAAATGTCCAATTCATTAACATTCTCCTGTACTCTCCTCTCCTTCAAAGTAATTACAGCTTATTTCCCCAGTCCTAGAGGACAGATCCAAACATGAAGAGCTATTTCATTGAAACTCAACACCCCATTCTCATACAAAAGTAACTTTACCCTTATTCCATACAAAATGAAATTTACAAACTAAATAGCTTAAGACCTAAAATCGGTTGTACTAGATGTGTGGTTTACAGTGTCTTCAAATGGTCACTGGGAATGTTGGGAGCTATGTAAAGATTACAGAATGTCTCTTGTACCCATACTGCTTTATTTGCCTTGACTTATGTTCAACCTTTACTTGCAGGTAATGACTATGAAGGGTATCAGCCATTGTGGTTTGAAAGGAAGGTTGACCCATTTACTGGCGAGCTCATCTGTGTTTACAAAGGCGGATACTGGGAGTGCAAAGAAAAACAAGACTGGTCTAAATGCCCCGATATTTTCTGACCTAACCTGGGACAATAAATAGTCTCACCACCCTCGAGCTGGGCACGCAGGGTGCAGTAGAGACCAGGCTAAGACACTGCAGCGCTCAGGAACAGGCGGCAAGTGCCGACTTCTTATGGGAAATAAAACCAGAAAAAGAGCCAAAACATATGCCAAAATAAACACATTGAGCGGGAAAATCAGGGGGAAACATCGACCTGATGCACATTTTCTAAAGAGAATAGTTTTGTTTTACTACATTGGAATTTGTTTTTTAGCTTAACTAATAAGGGTTGGGAAATGAGACAATTTATTTTATTGATGTGACATTTAACAATTGCTATGTATACACATACATACATACATACATACATACATACATACATACATGTATATACAGTATATATATTTCTGACCTTTCCAGTAGGGTTTTCTTCAAGGCTGAAGTTAATCCTTTGTAAGTACAGTCTTGGATTTTGAGGAAAACTTAGGAAATAAAGGTACTCCATAGATAGAGATATTATTTATTTATGTACAGTATATTCTCGTTAAACATAGACAGCAACAAAACCACAAATTATAATAAAATGGACGTGTATGTTTCTTCAGAAAAAAATGTGTAGAAGAGACAATAGTTCCATTATTCAGTAAAAAAATATGATAAAGTAACGAAATATCACTGTGTAATAATATTACTTTAATTGACTAGTGCACTTTTATTGACACATTTCCAAAGATCTAGGCCCACATTTACAAGGCAATGTTATATATAAGGTAAAAGAGTAAAACACCGTAAAATGTTGTGTTGTAAACGTGGGCCATTAGTGATTGTGTGTTACATTGCATGCTTTTATGGCATTGCTGCTATTGGTTTCTCCTTCATTATTTTATTATTTCTACTGTTATGCAAGGCTGACACAGTCCCATATTATGCTTTGCCTGCTAAACATTTTACTACTTATAAGTTGGCAAAAGGGTGCAAGCCTGCTATTGCAATACGGAGAGCTAAAATACATAATATAATTAGTAGAGACATTTTTGTTCATTTATTCATTAGAACTTTTTGTGTTTCAGCTGATAGCTAAAAGAAAATCACACATATTTGTAGCACATGCTTTGAACTTTAAAACACATCCAGGGATGGAGTGGAGAAGAGTTTACCATTGGCATAGTAAATGAGAATAATTGGTGGATGAGTATAATTGAAATCACAACCACATGTTATGTGACAGCTGTTTTTCTATACTGCATTGAACACTACTTGAACACATGTAAACTGTATTAAAACTGCAGGCAGGAATACAGATGCAAAGACATATTCAGGGTGGATTTCTCAATAAGCCAAGAAATGGAGCCCAAACAATTTAACAAAAGAGCCCTAAATACAATGCTTGTAGATTAGTATTTATATACCATTCGCCTGTTTTTAATGAAAAGAAACTATTTGATGTGTATTGCCATCGTGGTCATTTCGATTGTATTACACCTTTCTACATCTGAGTAATTGCACAAAAAGGCACAAGTATGCACATAGCCAAACCATGCTGCAATGTGATTGGTGGAAATTAGTTTTTTGGAGTTTTTTTTTGCATGCAGGGAAAATACTGGCTGTGTTATTGCACACAAAAACTGAACACCTTTATTTTCATTCCAAATTAAAGTAGAGCTTGAAAACATCAGCTGTTAACTCATTTTATTTGCACATTTAACATTTGCCTCATTTGCAGCTCAACATGGTTTTGCCAAGGTGCAGATTTACTCCTTTTTTGCTGTTACATCTTACTCTAGATAAGGCCCCCTACCTCCAAAATCCTGCACATACCATAAGGCTACTGCATTAAAAGTTCATTGCTGATTGATATATGCATGTGACTAATACATATTCATTTGTGAACTTGCAATATGCAGGCTTCATTTCATAACTCCAGAATCTCTAGGCTTGTTTCAGTACCATAACAAGTTGAATTCAAACTGCATCTAAATATTTTATTGTTCTGTATTTATCTGCCATCCCAAAATGACAACATCTTTACCAAGAACAATTATGAATAAATTAAATTCTACAAACTTTATTAGTATCAATAATGTGCTTATTACCTGCCAGGATATTTCCTGCTGCAACTTTTTACCCATTATCTCCTATCAAGCTATAGGGGAGAAATGTCTTGCTTTTGTTATTAGGAATTATATCTGGCTATTTAATGACTACATTTTAGTAACATCTTCTAAAAGCATTAGATTTTGGTTTTTAAAACTAACCTTTTTATGTCAGCAACAGGTAATATGCCTTTTTTATACAATTATTATGTTCATTCTAGACACTAGAGTGGGTTTATTAGCATTAACTCATTTTTAATGATGTTGTCTGTTTGAGGATCACGGAATATAATCTAACCCATGTAGTGTAAAATCTGAAGTAGATTTAGAGAAGTCACTAGCGATAGCCTTCCTAATATAATATATAGCAGCTATCTTTTTATATATATCTATCTATCTATAAGAGTGTAAGGGTCACTCTACATGTAGAAAATTAGAAATGTACCAGGGTCACTTGTACAAAGTCTGCCACTCTCTGCAGTGATATAACTAAATAATAAAAAGTGTCTGAAGCTTTTTCCTAGAGGCCACCACAGCACTTGGTGAATGATGGAGCAGAATAATATGTGGCAGACAGGTTAAGGTATGGAAGGCAGCGATCCCTGGCAGAAGGAACTGTCTCCATTGATATTTGTCTTTCTGACAAATATAATGAGCTTCCTGACCCTGGTCTAGAAATCATGTCACATGACACCATCAGTAGAAATATATATTCTAAATATATGTTCAGACCTGTTTATAACTTCAGGTCTAATAATGTTAACAAGTTATAATGATGACTTGACAAAATGTGAAGGAATTGGTGATGTCCAATGCAGGATATAATAATCCAGATTTCTAGTCTTTCCATTTGCTTTCATGAGATGTGACTGTTTAGTGGAAAGGGCCTATCATACTCCTGTGCAGTCTTACACGAGTGAGTCTGCTGGTTATACACAGCAGTGTCAGTATAGGATCTTGCTGTGATAATTTTATAGTGCCTGAATCTGCTGCCTTTAAACATCATGTAAAGCCTTTCAATTATAGGTCTCTTACATTTATAAACTTTCAGATTTTTCAAAGTACTGCAGGTAGATAAAAACATATATTTTACAGTGCAGCCAGATATTTCTCAGCAAGGGGCTCCAATAGTATAGTGTAGTATATTTTATAGAATACAAACAGAATTTGAAGTAATATAAGTAGGACGAGCTTCAAGGTCACGGGAATTACATTTTTAATTGAAGCCTCTATAACTAACAAAATGAATTGTCATTACATCCTGACAAATGACAAGCACTCAGGATGTAGTCATGGTCTCATCACTATGAAGTCTTCAGACATCATGAGACTGAGAAGCTGGGGCCAAAACATAGCAAAGATAACCAAAAAGACGAATATACATGAACTGGTTATTAAAGGACTATACTGCTGGATTGTAATTATGGCAACTGTGAAATTAAGATTGTACTGTCAGAAGCATGGTGGCTATAATTGATATGTGAATAAAAGAGTAAAGCTGTGAAAGTTTATCTGCTGTGATTCTATTTACCTGAATATAGGTACATATGCTCCAAGACCACACTTCACTTCTCTGAAAGACTGCCGATGTGGTAAAAGATGTGTACAATTTGTGGCTCATAAACAATCACACATATCCATCAATAAATGATCATGATATGATTAAAACCTTGGTGTAATCCGTCATATTTTCTGTTTACGGTTTTCTCCTGTGTTAGCTGTATACAGTAGAGAGGCATAAAAAGCATATTTAATATTCCACCTTTATTATGACTCTGTGGCATTTTGTCAACACTGAATAAAGGTAGGTTGTGTGTTAAGAATTATAGATAAACCTCAGATTTTCTTAATTCCTTATAACATTAATATGTATTAGAGCTACCAATAGGCAGATGTCACAAGGTTATGATAATACTTCTCCTGCTACAGAGGGAATGCAGACAAGGCAAGGCAACGAATGAATCGCTGTTACCAACTTGTCCCATGCTGACCAGGTATGATTTCAAACAGCAAAGGACCAAACCACCAAAGGAATTTATTGCCATTATGTTAACTGTTGACTATGTTTATCATAACAAACCACAATAACCACATATGAAGAATGGGACAAGGCAAATAAAAGCCAGTTTTATGTAAGTATGAAAGGGGCTCCACAAATTACTTTGGTTCCCAAGTGACCCCTTACAAATCTAGATGGTGCTCTGAACCCCAAATCTTTCCATACCCAAACAAATGATTGCACCTTTTGGGGGGTCTAATCATTTCCTTATCTACATAAATTGAAAACTACTTTCAGTAAGCATTTAAGATGAAATGACAAACCTGACTGATCTTGCATTACATATAGGGCATCACAGATCTGGTTGTCTCCAGTACCCATTGGATACATTTGGGAGGTTGTGGGGCCAGTGCTTCGGGAGTAGAGACCACTGACTGATAACTTTGAGGAAATATTCCTTTATTAAAGTGTTATTAAATATTTAGCTGTTCGTATGTAAGTTTCTGCTTCAAGTAGAATTTCTATAACGAGACAGAGTCAGGAGCCAACAGCACATTATTAGCCACAATTAGGTGGTAGAGAAGAACAATTGCTCTTCTATGCACAGAGGTTCACATTACTTGCGATCTTCCCCAGTTAAATTAAGCAATGGGCCTAAAGAGGTCCCCAAACAGAATTATTACTGCTACACACTCTTAATGCTAGGATTATGGTAAACCCAATATAGAACAAAGTAAGAATGCAGAAATGGACAGATTTATTACTAGCTTACATACAACATAAATGGAATAATTAAGATTATGTACTAAACCATATGCAGATCTCAACTAACGCGAGGCATACTCCAGAACATCAAGTCTATGTGACTCACAGTAGTAATAATAAAAGGTCCACTGATGATTATGGTAAATGCTGGAGTAAATACCTTAGGCCCTGAAGATCATCCTTCCTGTTAATACTGGAACAGATATATAAGAAGTAGTATTTTCTCTGGAGTGCAAGGTTCCACAGACAAAGCAGACTAACCCCAACTCTCTCTCCAATTATCGGCCTATTTCCGAGTTTTTATGCCCCTCAAAGCTGCTCGGGATACTTGCTTATACTCTCACTCACTTCCTTTACTCACACTATCTTCTGGATGCTCTTCAGTCAGGCTTTCTTTCCCAACACTCCACTGAAACTGCTGCCTGATACAGTATGCTAATAGCACGCCGGGTCCCTGTATATGAGTGTGGATCACCATTGCGAACTGCCCTATTTCGATAGAGCTGTTCGCTCCCAGCCTGTTTGATTGCTTATGCCTCGATGAGGCATAGCAATCAATCCCCGGAGCACCGAACACGAAAGGTAAGCAAACTCACTCCCTAACCTTAAGTCTCCCCCCACATAGTTTAACCCTAAGTCTCTCCCACCCCACAGCCTAACACTAAGTCAACTCCCACCCCGCAGCCTAACCCTGTCTGCCCCCCAGCCTAACCCTAAACCCTCCCCCGAATCACAAACTTACCTT
>WWET01008294.1:10131-30980 GCA_011038615.1 Limnodynastes dumerilii | reverse complement strand
TTTAAAAGGCAAACGGCGGAGTACTCATCCATACACCAGTCAGCACGCACACCTTACCGAAATAAATACACGGACACATATGGCTGCATTTAAAATGGGAACATGGTTTATTTACTAAATCAATTGGGCCGAATTGGTATGACAACTAAATACCTGTGTCATTCAACAATGAATGGTGGCCCAAGTAGCAGTTGGAGAGGGTTCAGCTCTTACTTAACCTAATCTAAACTTACTTATCTAAATTAACCTATACAAAATATAAACCATGGCGCTTTGAGCAAATCGGTCATACCCACCGAACCCAATCATAATGCACACCCCGGAACCTGGAAGGTGGCATACCTACTGGACCCGCCCGTTAAGGACCGGACTCCTCGCACTCCTGGGTTGGTACTCAACAGACATATTGCTCTTCAATTCTTATGCAAACCACAAACCTTGCGCCATTACCTTTCTGACCCTCTCAACTGCTACCGCCAAACCATGCACCGTCTGGATGTAAGAAAAAACCTGTTATAAAAACTTAATTAAACACTTTATGGGAGGGAGGGAGGGAAAATACAGAGGAAAAGAAACCTAGCCCCTCCCCTACATCCCCTTATAATTCCTAAAATAACCACCCCTCTTTTTCCTAACCCCCCCAATCCCCAACAATAACATCCTATCTCACTAAGTTCCTCCCTATCCTAACTACTCACCCCCCTTTATTAAGCCCTTACTTACCTGCTGCATGGATGAGTCCCCAGCCTGACTTTTATCTGCGTTCTGCCCGATGAGGCTTCACTTTTTTTTAAGCCCATTTTTGTTTTGACCTCTACAGTATTAATGCAGGCATTGTTGACAGTTGGTTTAGCCTATCTACTTCTGAGTATATGTTAAGGTCCAAAAGGTTTACATTTTCTCTACTGACATGGGTAATGTAAGTTTTATATTCACTTTTTAAGGGAGGTGCAGTTGTCATTTAAGTCCTCTTCACTTCCTTTCCATATGAAGAGAACATCATCAATGAACCACCAGCAGGACACCAGACTGTAAATCACCTGATGATGTCACTACACAGATTATCAAAAGAGCTGTCTAGTTATAAAACTAATTATTATATATTTGCATTTGATTATTTTTTTTTTTTTTAACAGTTTTGCTTCCGTGATGCAGTATAATTAAATGAATTAATGAATGAATTGAATGAATTAATTAAATGAATGCATCTACAAACCAGTATTAGTTTCCTTTGCAAGTTGACTTTACAAAATTACAGTAATAGCAAGTGATGAAGTAAATTTGTCATGGCAAGCTGCTAGATTGGTTTCATAGTTCTGTACTTTGCTATAAATAACAAATGTATACAGTGATGAAACAGCTAATTATATTCTAAGCAGAGACAGAGACAGAAACATTTCATAAGCAAAATATTTGTATATGTAAGTATGTTATGTATTATGTATGTCTATATTGACGTGTTTCTGTGACTTGATATTGACAATAGTTTTTTACATTTTTAAACTCCAGTTGCAATATAAGTTTATTTTTATTATTATCATTTTTTTTACTTATATTTATCATAATATAATATTTCATTTATGTGGCAAAAAAAATTGAATTTATTTAACTAATCGTAACATATGCTCTAGGTTTGCCTATTTTGCAATTCATATTTTAACAGATGAAACTCTTATAATAAATGCTGAGTTGTTTCCCAAGCGAGCACTGGTTGCACCTGGAAAGTCACTGTCAGTGTTTAGAGTTTTCATTTGTGAAGTTCTTGATTAATCAGTCAATATGATTCAGATTTTGACTTCATATTTTAATTTGAAAGGGATTCTAGTCACTTGTTTGACTGTAAGAATAGGGCCTTTAGGAGGTTGTTAGAGGTATACTGTACTGCCTAGATATACTGCAGCTGGCAGTTATTGCACTTAATAGTTCTACCGAACTACAAACAAGCAGATATACAAAGAGAAGTGTGCAAAAACAATAACCTGCACTGTAATCAATATGACATGGGTCATACTGAGCCTCCAGACTTGCAATCGGCTACGCCAGGCTCATGTAGATAATATGATTTCAGTCTCTTCTTATTTCAGGTTATGAAGTCCAGATATAAGATATCAAAGTCTTAATAATCAAGTATTTCTGATTAAGCGAACAAGCGTTGATGATACCACTCACAACAGCCAACAATCATACAAATAATTACACGGACAACTTTATTGGTTTTAAATTGGGGGCATAGGTTTATTGAAATAAATATTAATTATTATGTAGAAATTGATTTCTTGACTATAAATTTTGAGTTGAGACCAGGTGGCAAGTAGAATGCGTGTGTGTCACCTCTGGAACTTAAAGGACAAATGATATTGTCAACCAAGGCGCCCCCACCACCCTAACCCGTTCCCCCGGCTCCACCCTTCAAAGTGCACACCTCTTTTAGAAAGAAGGAGGCAAACCAGGTTCCCGTCGATAAGGCGGGCCACCTGTCGATTAATAGAAGGGTGCGCCTCTGCTTGAGATATTTCTCCCCCTGTTTTTCGCCAAACATCTAATGGTGACACACCCTGTACCACCACAGCGAGATACCCTCCAGTATCTCCGCCCGCCACCTAGCAACCATGTAAAATACCAATCACATTCTGCACAAAAATCAAGTTCCCCTTGTCGGATAGATGAATACCCTGTAGAAATCCTCTTGCTCATGGCTAATCTGAGGATAACGGATCACAAACCCCTCAAAGGACAATACCCACTTTGATATGGATCTATTTAATTTCTTGCATGCCCCGTCAATTTTCTTAACTGATCCTGGCCCCCATAACGCCCTCTGTGGAATAATTTGAGACCACACTATATTCATATTCGGGAACTTGGCATGTATTGCCCCAAAATCCCACCTAATGGCGATTTCTAGTGTGCAAAAAGTCACGTTCCCCAAATCATTCCCCCCCCCAAATGGACTACTAAACAATCTGGCATGCCGAATTTCCCCCCCAATCTAATAAAAAGGGGGTAAAATAATTCCCATCTCATGCCCCTGAAACCATACCACTCGATATTCCAACCTGTCGAAACAAACAAGTGCCTATTCTTTTCAAAACTACGACTAGCCCAATAAACATAGGAATGCCCCATGATCCAGGCCGTCCGGCCTTGGGGCGCTTGTCCTGGAAATAAAGAAAAAGATTCCACGTTTTTAGAATGCATGAAAAACAAACTAAAAAAGGAACAAAACGACTAATGCATCAAGAACCAGACAAAGGGTAACACAAAAAGGGGGCTGCAGGGGAGAGGACCCATGCCCAAAGCAATTAGTATACGAGGGGAACAACTCCAGAAAACCCCCAAGACCTCCTCTGTCCAATCTGGAGGCCTTACTAAAGGGAAAAAAGACCAGGAGAAAACCCTTATATAGATTGTGATGGCTATGAGTCTTCCAATACTAAATAACTCACCTCAACCAGAGCCTGCAAAGTAAAAATTTAAGCATGAACGTAACCAAACTCCCAAAAATATCGAATTATTGCTGCTGTAACTTATCAATTCTAATATATTTGCGGTAAGCCCCTGACTTCCACCTCCCTAGACGCATAATGTGATCAACCGAGCGGCCTTCTAAAGCGGCGGAAGTCGCAGCACCTATACGGAATGAATGGGAACTATAAGAGGAAGCTTCCAAGCCTAATCCCTTCATGCAGAGTTTCAGGACTGCCGAGAACTGAAATTTAGTAAGAGGTATAGCATCCTTATGTGCCAAAAAATGAGAACTCTCCGGGTAACCCTCGGATAAGTATTGATGTGCTAAATAGACTGGACACGCATGAACATGTGGCTGTTTGTTAATAATAACCAAACGTCCCTTCCCCAACTGGTCAGTTTTTGATTTATGAATTTTAAACGCTAAAGAAGCATCACTAACCGTCACATTTTCTTTTACTAAGCCAGAGCCTAAAGAATTCTTCCCCGCTGCTACTAACTCAGACAAAAGAAAGGCTCCGAAAAAAGACAACGAAAAGGCCAACCTAAACAATTTGGCTTCATAGCCGTCAAATGTAACATTACCCACAAAACCCAAAATTTGTGACAATAATGGCAAATCTATAGGATGCCTTGCATCGTTAACTGGGGACCCTTGACGTAACCAGCCCTTCAAAACCCTGGAGACAAAGAAACTTTTTGTAAAGTCCTTTTTACTGCAAAGTTTGGTAAAATAAGAAACACTTGCACAAAGCGACGACATGGAAGACTTAGATCTACCGACTTTGAACCTCAACCACAGCCACTCCAATAGTAAGACCTCATCAGACTTACCTGCACTAGACCTACTTTGCTTATAAGAGACCCATTGATCCCAGGCTTTCTGATAGGCCTTTAATGTGCCCGGAGCTAGGGAGCTCGACGCCAAGGCTTATAGGCCGGCCGAACAATCTGCCAGAGATGACATGGGCATGACAATCCTTCCTGTCTGGCATTAGGTGCCAACTCCCTAAATCTTGGCCAATTAAATCGTGACAAGGCATCTGCAACAACATTCTCTACCCCTGGGACATGTCTAGCCCTAAAATTTATATTGAACTGCAAACATCTGAGAACCAAAAAACGCAACAAACGGATCGCCAGGGGGGAAGAGGACTTCTGACCATTGATGGTCTGGACCACTCCCAGATTGTCACACCAAAATATGATGTTACAGTCTCTCAAATCAGTGGCCCAAAGTTCTACTGCAACCACAATCGGGAAGAGCTCCAAAACCAACAAATTATTGGTGAGACCCACCTCCTCCCAATCAGAGGGCCATGGTGCAGCGCACCATGATTCCTGAAAGTACGCACCAAAACCTTTGGAACCGGCGGCGTCAGTAAACAGCTCCAATTCAGCGTTGGACGCCGCTGCTTTATTCCAAATGCGTATCCCATTGAAATCTTCCAGAAATTGCAGCCATACTTGCATGTCATCCCGAATGTCTCTCGACAAGTGCACGAAATGATGCGATGCTCTTGCACCAGCTGTAGCCATTTCCAACCGTCTACAAAAAATTTTCCCCATAGGAATGACCCTACAGGCAAAATTCAGCAGACTCAACAGGGACTGAACCTTTTTTAAAATCGCTCTACGTCGGCTACACAATTCCTCCAACAACAACTTGAGTTTAGCAATTTTATCCCCTGGAAGACGGCAGGACCCGGCCACGGTGTCAATTTCAATTCCCAAATAGGACAGACATGTAGTAGGGTCCTCCGTCTTCTCTGGTGCTACAGGAACGCCAAAATGCCAAAACAGTGATCTTGCAGAGAAAAGCAGTTCCCTACAAACATCACTATTTGCTGGTCCAACAAATAAAAAATCATCCAAGTAATGAGCTATATGCTCATGACCAGTACTTTTGGCGATACACCAATGCAAAAAAGAACTCAGTTTTTCGAATAAGGCGCAGGAGATCGAACAACCCAAGGGCAGAGCTCTGTCTACAAAATAGCCTTCCGGCAATCTGAAGCCCATATAAACAAAGGAGTCAGGATGCAATGGCAACAATATAAATGCTGACTCAATATCTAATTTAGCCATCAAAGCTCTACAAACGCGAGAACGTACGATCTCCAACGCCCCTTCGAACAACTGATAAGAAACTGAACATGCTGACTGATCAATCGCATCATTTACGGAGGAACCTTTGGGATAAGACAAATGCTGAATTAATCGAAACTTGCCGGGAACCTTTTTTGGAACCACACCCACCGGGGAAATTGTTAAACCCGAAACGAGACCTTTGATAGGTAAACGAAAACCATCAGTGAACCCTTCTAACAATATTTTAGCATCTAACTTATTGAGATAAACTGCCAACCATTTTAGCATATTCTCTAACTTAATTGGTGTTGCTGCTTTGCAGAGCTGTACATGCCCCTGACCCCGCTCTGAAATTTGCTGCGCCCTGGGACCTACAATTCTTTGCTGCATGTGTTCCGCTGCATTTAGAGCAAGCGTGCTTGTATCTGCATCCAGGACCCTTTGCATCCAGGACCCTTTGAAAGGCAAAACACCATCCTTTACTAACACCATCCTTTACTAACAGCCTGTGCTGGGAGTTCCTATGAAAGGAAGACGAGGAAAAGTCAGGGCCGGGTTTAGCATTCGAGATTTGCATCCAGATGCTAACGTCACTGTCGAAAAAATCCATATTCTTTGACCCGTCCTGGCTCTTCCTGAATCTTTTGTCGTAGGAACGCCACATCTCTGGTGTGCTATTAGCATAAAGGTCGTGAATCAAATGGAGATATCTTAATATCCCCATGTATTCTGTAGGGCAAGATTCGAGGTAACACGCTGCAAAAGGAACAAAGCCACCTAGCCAGTTAGAAAAAGTTTTAAAACTCTCTTCGCCCCGCCCACTCTTCCCTTTGGCAGCCGCTAACCCTTCTTTTCCTGCCTGCGTTACTTCAAATAAATGAATGTATTGCCCCCTCTTAATACGTTCCCTAGTGGACTGTCGAACATCCCATGTAACCATCGGATTATCCCTCAACACAGGTGGAGGGCCGAAACGCTTGGGCGGGGCTTTTGCTTTCTGTTTACCCTTGCTCGACCCCTTACCCCCTTGTCTACCCAGTAACGTTTTCTTTAAAAGTTTCATAACTTTAGCCGGGCGAATTTGGGACGCTGAGGAATCTACCCTAGACGTAACACTCCCGGCACTAGACTCCTTCCCTTCTGACTGAACCAAGGTAGGTAGCTCACCTGGATCCACAGATTGCTCCCGCCCAGAAGTCGACGGATGAACCTGCTGCTCGTTGCTCGTGGATGGGCCTGGAACCGGCTCAGTATCAGGAGCCCTATCCACAACACCAACCGCCGCAGACACTGAAGGCAATGCTGAAACAGAAACAGGATTAACCGAATGGCAAGAAGCAAGCATTTGATCACCCCCCTCAACACGGACCCTCTTTGAAGCAGCCCTATCTCCGTGACTTTGGCCCACTGACAAGGATGCCGATCCCGCAGCCACAGGATACTGAGATTGATTAACCCCAAAAACGTTCAAATGACCGGCAGTGGCCTGTGTAGGAGGCAATAAGGAGTATTGATAAGGCTGTTGCTGCACCTGGGGGTTAAACAAAGGAGGACTAAAATATGGTCAAGCATTATTTTGGAAGATTGGGGGGAGGGAAAGGCCATTGAGAGCTAGAGGAGGCCGAGGATGAAGGCAAAAACTGCTGCGGATAACCCACAGCACTGGGAAAATTAGGCAAAGATGGCGGGATGGCAATATGCGCTGAACCCATGGATGGGGGGCGTGAAGGCACTCTTTGGCATGGCATATAAGCAGGGGTATCAGGAACAATATCAATCTCTGTGTCACTCAAATCAGCTGCTATCAAATCTTCCTGATCCCCACCCTCAAAATCATCACCCCTGTGCCAACCAAGCTCCTCAACCCTTCCCCTAGTACTACCTGACCCTTGCTCCTGAACCCTACTGCCTGGCTGACTGGCACCTGCAGCAGTAGACAAAACATCAGCACCCCTACTCTCACTACCAGACAAATTAACAACAAATGACCCCCGACCCCCAGCAGATGCAGACCTACCTGTACCACGTCTGACACGGCCAGCAGCTGCAAGAGGGGCAACGCTAGCCCCAACGCGCTGACCAATCCTCCTGGGAGAGGTGCTGGCTCTTCAGGCAGCCTGGCGAACGGAACGACCCCTCCGCATAACGGGCGCCACCATGTTGGAGTCCAGGACTTCCAGCGGCTGCTGCGTGACGCAAGCCCCGCCGGAAGCTCCCAACTCACGCGAGGGCGCGACGTCTGTGCGAGCCAGAGCCCTCACAGGCGCGCACCCCCTTCCCTCGCGGCGCGAACCTCCGGAACGCGCCCCGCCTGTTCCAACTGCCGCCTCAGAGGCCTCCAGGTCCCGAAAACGACTGGGAAGGACCAGGCTGCGAACCGGGCGTGACATAATAAGAAGGAGATGTGAAGAAAAGGTAAGATGTGTAAATGAAAATTTAATGATAAGAAAGACACAAAGAAAAGGAGCTAAAGACCAAAGGAGAGGAAAGGGGATAAGACAAAAGGGAGGAGGGAAGCAGGAAAAAGAGATAAAGAGAAAGAAGGAAAATAAAAATAAAAGAAGGCAGGCAGCAAAGAAAATTTCAGAAACACAAAAACAATACAAGTAAATAAACCAATGTGCAAAGACCCTGTAATGAGCAACACACAAAACCTCAAAATGCTTCTAGGAGACAAGAATAAGTATACTCAGCCTTCCTAAAATGACACTTCAAAGAGACAGAGCCCTGCCCCTTTATTACTTATATAACCTAAGTCACCTGACTTAACCCCGCCCCTTTACCTTATCAACATCCTATCAACAGTAACATTTAAATAACCATCTAGAACATACCAAAAATAGGTTGTCTCCTGTGAGTGCTATCTCAACCCGTCGCTTACCTTGCCTCACAACAATGCTCGTCCTCATACACTGTTGTACACAATTTCCAATTTGCTTAGGCAATCTAATAAATGTAGGTAAATCCGAGGATCTCAATAAATAAATAAGACACCTGAACAACAATAAAAAGAATATTAAATTAACTATAGAAAAAAGTAAAACTATAGTGAATTTTCTTGATACTAGTATATATGTGGAAGATAAACAATTCAAAACAAAACTTTACACCAAACCCACAGACAGCAATTTATACATTCTCCAAACAAGCTGTCATCACAAAAACTGGCTAAAGAATGTTCCATTTAACGAATTCAGAAGGGCAAAAAAGAACAGCACAGACTCTATAGAATTTGAGACACAAGCCACAAATATGTTAGAACGCTTTGCACAGAAGGGCTATAATAGACAAGAATTAGAAAGATCCCTGGAAACCATTCGCAACACAGACAGAAAAGAAATCCTAATACCCAAGGAAAAGGATATAACCTCTAACCAACAAACAGTCAGCCTTATAACACAATACAATTCAGACCATAACATTTTTGAAAAAGTGGTAAGAGATAATTGGAATATCCTATTAAATGATCCCCTTTTAAAAGAAGATCTACCCAACAAACCTAAATTCATATATAAAAAAGCCAAGAATTTGGGGGATAAGTTAACAGCAAGTGCTTTCAGAGAGGAACCATCTAAACAAGGGACAGTTATATCCAAAGGATTTTATAGGTGTGGTACGTGCAATATATGCCATACACATACCAATCAAGAAGGGAAAATAACATCCTTCCAGTGTACTCAGACAGGTACAACATACTCCTTTGACGAATTTATCACCTGCTCAACCCCTAATGTAATATTTCTCATCGAGTGCTCTTGCCAGAAACAATATATAGGGAGAACCTCACGCCCCCTCAAAATAAGGTGGGGGGAACATTTGAGAAACATAAAAAGAGGTTTTGATAATCACTCCCTATCAGTACATTTCAAAGCAGAGCATCAATGCTCTACTAAAGAAATCGTTCAAATATTAGGGATAAAAAAAATAATTGGACATTGGAGGAAGGATGATACCTTAGAAAAATTAGCAAAAACAGAGATGAAATGGATATATGATATGCAATCCATGACTCCACAAGGACTTAATACAGATTTCGAATTAAAATGGTTTTTATAGGCTCTTATATCCTTTTAACCTTCTATTAATCTGTGGTTCCACAAAAATTAGTCCCTTCTTTTAAAAATTATAAAAAAAAAATATGATTCTATATATACCATCTATAGTACTCCTTTATTTATTGTTTATTTATTATCTTAAATTTTCTGTCTGTAATAACCGTATTACCATTTCCTTTAAAAAGGCACAAAAAATCCTGTAGATTGAATTTTACTATCCCCTTTTATTTAATTTAATATATTTATATGATCTTATTGGTTCTATTGATCTTTTAAAAAAATCGATATTGTATTTTTAAAACATTTAATGTATTTTTCATGTTTTATTCACTTTTTTATGAAATTATTAAATCATGTGATACCCGGGGCATATAATGTATATAAACCCAACTCCTTAATCTATACTCCAATTCAGCCTTGAAAAAGACCCCCAGTTTGGGTGGAAATGCGTTGGCCTGTTCAGGACTTATATGGTCCCAATACGGAGTATCACCTATGTAAAAAGCGATATTGGCATGTCCAAATGTCCAATTTTTATGTGAGTACCCTGCTTTGTTTTATTGGAATATAAGAAAGTGTAACGTTTATTTGCACCATAGGAGCATTGTCTCTTTCTTTTTCATAAACACTGAGCCTCCAGACTTGCAATCGGCTACCACAGGCTGCTAAACCACCTCTTCAAAGCTGCTGTACAGAGTTCAACGTATACGGCACTTGAAAGGACTCATCAGCGTCACCTGTGGAGCAGAAACCGAACCGGAGGGCATCAAAGAGCAGAGGACACGTGCACTGGAAGTCTTCTATCTACGTGGAAGCACCCACGACTATCAGCACAACGGGAGCGCATCTCGGGCAGAGAGTGAAACTGCTTGCTGGCGTCTCCCTACAATGACCATAGAAGTTCTCCATGAATGGTACTGTACTCAGATCACTTTGCGATATTTGAGAACTGAAGTTTTTTGAGATCTTGTTGATTTATCTGCGCTTATCAGACTGTTTAGAAAACTGGAAACTATCTGCAACCGTGTACCAGGATTATATTGCAATCGTCGGAAACAAAGGTCTATTTGAGATCCTTTGCGTTTGCTAAACTGCATGGTAACTAGAAACTTTACTGCAACAGTGTACTAAGGTCTATTTGAGATTCTCTGATTTATCTGCTTATATTAGACTGCATAAAAACTGGAATCTTTCTTGCAACAGTGTATAAGAGTGATATCGTGTTATTAGAGGACTAAGGTTTATTGAGATCCTCGGATTTACCTACATTTATTAGATTACATAAGAAAATTGGAAATTGTGTACCAAAGTGTATCAGAAATACTTGATTATTAAGACTTTGATATCTTATATCTGGACTTCATAACCTGAAATAAGAAGAGACTGAAATCATATTATCTACACATAATTTCTTTTAACCCTGACCCATGTCATATTGATTACAGTGCAGGTTATTGTTTTTGCACACTTCTGTTTGTATATCTACTTGTTTGGCTGTGTAATACTAGTTTTTATACAGTTTATAGAGATTGTATTGAAAATCTTTACTAAATATCAACTGACCAGTTAAATGTGTAAATAATAAATGCTCAATATATATTTTATATAGATAAATGGAAATATAATATGCAAATTATTGGAATATAATTAAAAAAGACAGTTCCTTACTGAAAGAAATAAGAACCAATAGATCCTACGAGTATTGCCTCATGACATGCCAAAGCAGTGATCATCTGTATACTAGGGTGGCTAATCCAGAGAGTTAGGACAAAACAGGTGCAAGTGTACACCTGAGCAAAACCATGGGAAGGCATTTAAACTGCAAAAACAGAATTAAAGTTGAGAGATAGTGGGCCATATGCAGAGGGTATATGCAATCTATGTTGCAACAAGTAACATAGATGTCGTAACAAAATTACTGCGCATGCCCAGTAGCTCATATCGGAAAACTCCGGCCACATATGCAATGCGTCTGGAGCTCTGCATACGGCCCAGTGTTTCCTAGCTGAACTCATATTTAGGACTGCATTCAGACTTCTGTTCCCAGAAATCCAGAAATCTAAGCACAATGGCAGTGGAGATCTGATATCGGACCCCACCTTAACATTTCCAATTCATCTTCCCTATAAATGAGGACAGTCAGTAGCACCTGTGGTAGGTTGCACATAAAATGAGCACATTTTAAAAACTTGCAAATACATGTGTGTAGTTAGATTAGTTAAGAGGTGGATTCAGAGCTGCTCTTCAATCTTTTTTTCAGATGTAAGCGCAGCAAAAATGAGCACTGCGCATGCTCAGATCGGGAGCGCGCACAGAAAGATGGGCGCAAGTGTACCCATCCGTCTGTGATCGCATTCGACTGCACTGCGTCTGTGGAACAGGGAATTCCACGATATTTAAATGAGAAAAGGGGCATTTTTCTCATTTAAATATTGCGTGCAGTGCAGTCCGGTGGCTGTTTAACAACTACGCTTACACCATCCCTGGTATATTTATACCCTTTGACAGCGTGGGAATTCTCGCTTAAAATCTCCCACGCTGGCTAAGGCTATAAATATACCCCAATGACAGTACAACTGTCATTAGCGCCGGGATGTCCTGCTTCCAGGACATAGTTAGCGACGTTCTATCACGGTTTTATTTTTTGCCAAGGCCACCCTCAGCAGAGCAGGTAAATATGTTTTTATAATTTTTTTTAGGTACTTTTGGGCATTTTTTTGGCAATTTTTTTGAGGGCACTATATTGATTTATTTTTATTATGGGGACATGTATATGGCAGAGCGGGCCCTTGATAGCAGGGCTTGCTGGCACTTTTGCTTCTCCAAGCGCCAGAATACCCTGGCATTCATGGGCATGCTGGTGCTTGTAATTCTACAAGCATCAGCATGCCTTGTGATGGGGGGTGGCAGGGGAAGGGGTTAATTTCTTTATTGTTTACAAAAAAAAAAGGATACACTGCGGTCGGAGCAATTAAGGCTCTGACTGCTTTTTTTTGTTTTTTTTTTAACTAGGCCGGTTTTTATACGGCCAATTCAGAGGTGCATATTTCTAAAGAAATGTGCCTCTGAATAGTAGCTCTGAATCCAGGCCGTGTCATGCAGCATCCTATACAACTTTACATATTTCAAAGTTTCAAAGTTTTAGTAATTTCCCTTTTGTTTTTAATATAAGAAACAATTTGTACAGGATGTATACAGCATGTATACAAGGTGGGAGGAAGGAGGTATTTAAATAGTACAGTAAGGGCAGGTACCAGCCCATATGTACTATTGAGACTTTTGTGTAATTTCAATTATATGTAGGTATGGTGTTTAAATATTAATACATGGTTAAAATAGTATAGGGGATAATCTGCGCACTGTGTTCTAAGCTGCCAAGGTATAACCTTCAGGGATGTCCCAATCCCTTAAAATTAATAATGGATAAAAGTAAAGAAGAGTAACCTCAAGGCGCTAGAAGCCCACAGTGGAAGTGTCAGAGTAATAATAAATAATCAAGTAACATAAAATAATCCAAATGGGATGAGAAGTGGGTGGTGATGTAAGGCTCCTCCTTCCCCTCACGGGGATACAATGATGGGGAAGAAGATAATAGAAAAACAATTTATTAATACCAAAACATCACTAACAACATAAAAAGGGAACCAAAAAGTTCATACCAGGGAGATGGTATATGTGGCAGAAAACCGAACATCCGCAAAAAGATGTCACACCCGGGTAGGCAGATCGCTGGGCTGCTGCTGTGATCCTGGTACTGGTGCTTGGTCCCCTGTGCCGCTGACTGACGCGTTTCAGACGCTCCCTGCGTCCTTTTTCAAAGTTTGAAAAAGGACGCAGGGAGCATCTGAAACGCGTTGGACTACGGCCAACAGGGTGCACATCATAGCAACGCTAACATACCGAACCAGTACAAAAAATGGGCTGGCAAGCAGGTTATGTTTTCTGTATCTCCACCATATAGGCGGAGATAGGCATTTAAATGAGAGGACAGGGGAAACACATTTACGACTTTAATTCATACTACACATTGAACCCTCTGGTGGAATGACACAGAGTGCTGTTCGGCCAGAGGCTCACCCCATGACGTTAGTGGGGTAGGCAACGCATCATGCCCTAAGTAATAATCACTGGAGGATCTCTCCTTTAAGCTGCGCCGCACCACTGACACACCTCTGATAAAGTCTGTGGCGAAACATGTGTCAGGTTGCTGGTAAGAGGATGCTGAGATGCATCTTGGTCTCCCTGGTTCTTTTTCTGACACCATTTATTTCTTATATTACTTGGACCGACATATTTTTTTACAACTTGGTCTATCATATCCATTAGACATATGGCGCACTGTAGACCAGAGTACGGAATTCTATACCTCATTAGTGGAGAAGCGTTGCCATGAGGCAACTAGGCAATTACAGGGTGAGTACTTTAATTTGAGCATAGGGAGCTACATGTGGTTGATATTACTGTGGCTTTTTGAGGTCACTGATATTGTGCAAATGTTTATATACTCTTAATCATCAACTGAATGCCTCTCACTGGTTTCGAGATCTGAGAGCATATGTGTCAGATTGATTTTAAATTTTGCCTGCTTTTATCTTTGTGTGATTTGGTTTTGTTGTTAATTTAATTAAAAGTTAAGTTTTAACACTTTTCATTCAACTCATCTGGAGCTTGCATAGAACACATGGATTTGATGAATCTGTCTTTTTGAACACTATGGGGTCTATTTACTTACCTGCCTCGTTCCTTGTGAACAAAGCTGCATCAGGGTCGCTTATCTTCTCAGCGAGCCTGGCAGCTTCATTCACATTATTTACAAATACTCACCCCTCCTGTAAGGTCCCGTGATGATCTGCCGGGTCCTCGCAGTATTTCTCATTCATGCAATGCATGAATGAAATACTGCACTTGAGCGGTAACTCTCATTCGAGACTTTGAAAATGTCATGCATGCACAGTGTATTCATGCTGGGACCGGACAACTGCAGTCTGATGGGTCGCCCGGACAGGTGAGTTTAAAATATTTACTTATTTTTTCTAAATTTTTTTCTAATTTTTTTTAACTTATGTTTTTAATTTTTTTTTATTTTTTTTAAACTCAGTCAATATTGCTATGTATTCCGGCAATGTCCCTATACATACCCCCCTTTTCCTCACCCTAATAGCTGTTATTAGGGGGAGCAAAAGAGGGGGATATGGTGACATCGCCGGAATACTTACCCCTAACGCCAGCCTGAGCTGGCGTTAGTCTGATGCCGGGAGCGGAGTGTAAAACTCCGCTCCGGCATTTTGTAAATATAATACACTTCATTTTAATGCGAAAGGGCCAGTTTTGAAGTGAAAACTGGCACTATCGCTTTAAAATGATCTTTGTAAATAGACCCCTATGTGATGTAGCTTTTGCGTTCATAGCGTGCACTGATAAGCAGTTTATTTTTTCTTTCAGTATCTGTACTGATTCACTTTTGTATTAGTCTATTTAACTGTTTGGTGTACCACCTATAATGACCGGATGTTAGGGTACAAGTGAGAAATTGCGGAGAGGTGATATAGAACAAAAATGACTCAGAGTTAACGGACACAAGAAAAGTTAATTAAATTTTGTTTTACTTATTAGTTTTGTTTTCATTAAAAATGATCAGAAAACTTTAGTTTGCACACAAAAATAAAGTTAATGTTAATTATAAATTCAAGGTAGATAATATACCCTAATTTGTCCCAGGGAACTGTTAGCCTTACATCAATTTAACAGAAGAAAATTGGTAAATTAAAAAATCAATGACAATTACAATCAATTTTCTATTGAATATTTGATACCTTCTTCTCCTCAATCATAATATTTTAGTTATTAATTACAGAGATTACTAAGGAATTACTTAACCTAGATCAGAACACAGGGAAACAATTAATTCTTACACATATTCAAATAAATAACAATACATTAAGGGAAGATTGTTTCTTTATATTAGAGGAAGCAATTGAAATGAATCTAAACAAAGTCACTCCATTCGTCTCCGTTGTTTTCTCCCACCTCATTCTCTCTCCTGTAAACATCTGATGCCTTCTTTGTCAAATTTAGCAGCTTTTTTTTACCAGCTTCTCTCCTCAACCTGTTTTTTCCTAAACTGATCTCCGATGATTTCTTCTAGCTCCTCAATCTCAACTCTTATGATTTTATCCCTCTCATTAACTCCAGTGTTATACCTTCTGCCACTGCAACCGATCTACGCCTCTGTCAATCACTTTCTCACCGCCTCACAATCTCCTCCCGATCTACTCCTCCGTCACTCACTCTATCTCAACTCCAATGATTCTCTCTCTCCCCAACTCTGATGTTAAACACTCTGCCACCGCAACGGGATTGCTCCTCTGTCAATCTCTTGCTCACCGCCACCAACTCTCCTCTCAACCTGCTCCTCTGACCACTGCTCCTCACACCGCCACGGACTCCGTTCTTTCTAGAGCTGCTCACTCAGTACTCACTGACACCTTCTCCCAATCTGCTCTGCTGTCTCCCCGTTTCCTTCCTATTAATGTCACTCTCACCAGTTCTGCTTTAATGTTTCTCTTTCTCCTCTCACCACTACTAACACACTCTTTTTCTAATCTGAACCACCATCACTCCTACTCTCCACAACCACTGCTACCAACTGACACCCAACGGTCCCTCTCCATGCTTTACGTTTGCCCCTAAGAGCCTTCTAGAAAACTTCCCTCGCTCTACTCTTCCCATCTTCCAACAATTAAACATCCCTCTTGCCAACCTGTGTTCCAAACTAAGCACGAAACCCATGCTTTTTGCACAGTCTCGCAACGGCGTTAGAGCAGCATTATCACAGCCAATGGTAGAATGTGCACCCAACTCTCTCAACCCGCAGGGGGGCTACACACAACCCTTTATAATGATATGAATTGTTGAGGTGATTTTGTGAAAGCTATATTAATAATCATAATTATAACTTTTTATGTGTGTCCACCCAGCCCTATTGTCCCCTCCTTCTGTTTGTCCAACTAGCCTTATACTCCCTCCTTCTGTGTGTCCAAGCAGCCTTTTTGCCCCCTCTGTGTCCAGCCAGTCTTTTAGCCCCCTCTTTATGTGTCTGTTCAGCCTTATTGCCTCCTCCTTGTGTATCCAGTCAGCCTTATTGCCTCCTCTTTATTTGTGTCCAGTCAGCTAAACTGTTCCTTCCTTTTGTGTGTCCAACCAGTCTTATTACCCCCTCTTTGTTTCCAGCCAGTCTTATAGCCCCCTTTTTATGTGTGTCCACCCAACCTTATTCCCCCTCCTTTTGTGTCCAGCCAGCATTATTGCCCCTTTATATGTGTCCATTCAGCCTTATTGCCCTTTTCATGTTTAGCTATCAAAGCCCCATTCCCCAACTAATTTGTTTAAGAACTCAATAATAAACTTACTTTTACTGTCTCTGTTCTGACTCTCTCCTCCATGGTGTGCAGGATAATGATGCCCATGTGACCTTGGGTCAAGCTGCCATTTTCTGATCAGATCTTTCAATGATGCAGGGGATAAGTAAAGGCTCCACCCCTTATTGCTCTAGGCACTAGGACCCACCAGGGATTTCCGCAGTTTCGCGGCAGGCCAGTCCGACACTGAGTAACAGACTAAACCATTCTGTAAAATAAAGTGTAGAAATATCTGTTACACATATTTGCAAATATATGATAAGCCACCAGCCACCGTCAAGGCCTTTCTGCTCATGATGGTTCTAATTCTAACAGTGACAGTTCCAATGTTGGGTCATATATATAAATGTTTTTCAATTGCGAGTTAACTTACCTAAGGAGGCACCCCTTAAAGCCTCCAAAATAGCTGATGTGAAGCATGTCCCAGAGTAAGCAATAGGCAAAATGTGCATCAGTCAGGGAAGGTTGTTGTGCACAAGCAACCTCTTGTATAAATATGATTCATAGCCCATAAAACACAACCTCAGTCCTTATCATCATGTGTACAAATATTTAATAGTCATGGAATAAGAAGTGGTGTATGTAGCTTTTAGCAGCTATTAGCAGCATAAAGGCTAAATACCTGACCGGGGTTGAGTGCTGGCAATCATAGGGTCCCATTATTAATTGACTGGAGCTGAGTGCCGGCAATCATAGGGACTTATTATTAATTGCCTATATCTAAGTTATATTAAGAAAGCTACATAACTAATATTATATTGTTGATGCCAATTTGCTTATTAAAAGCTCTCTCAATAATTTCACTCACACCACCAAGCTGTGAAACAATCTTTGTTATCGCTAATCATTCACTGTGATTATGGTTTATAATTATACGTTATATGTAAACAATACAACTATTAATTGAGTCTTGATGAATTGTTAATACAAATTACTAACATAACATTTGGCACAAAACTGTGTATATCATCTCAGTTATATTCTATATTCTAGTCACAGTGATATTCTAAGAGGCGTAATTATAATTATATGTTTAGGAATTAATTAATTAACAGATCATAATATATAACATCACAGAGATATTCTTAGATACGGTCACGCCAAGAGGCGTGATCATAATTATATTTTTCTGAATTAATTAATAAATTATAATTACATCACAGAGATATTTTCAGATAGATACAGGGTTGAGTCACTTTGGTGTTTTTTTATATATATTATCAGTGGGATACACTGTTGGTTATTAGGTTTTTAATATTTCACCATGGAACTCAAAGTAAGTTAATTGATACTAGTTCAATAAAGAAAGTAAATGGCAGGCGCTAGTGTGATACTCAAACATATAGAGGCTCCAGTAAATGAAAAAAGTATTCTTTAATAATAAATGCACACTCAATCAATATAGAAAAAGCATCAAAATGTTAAAACATAGGAACGGAACTTGATTGAATTCTGAGAAAGAAATTCAAATGGAATTCCACAGTCCCTTGGAGGCCGACATTTTGTATTAAATCATTAATTATTTGACCGTTTGATACTGATAAATCCTGCAACAGCAATAGTGTAGATATAAAGACCTTATATTAGATCACTAATTGACTGATCGTTAAATATTAATAGGCCCTGAAACAGCAAAAACTTAGATATGGAGATAGTATTGGTAGTTGGGAGAGCTGAAAAGCTTGTTAGCATCCTTATAGAACTGTCCTTCAAATGCTGATAAGGTTTTATAAACAGATGCTCCTCCGTTAAGTGGTAGCTATCAGGTATAAATACTCTGGAGCGGGATAAATTCTCCTTGGAGTGTTTGTGAGTAGTGATTGAGCGTAGTAGTTTTAAATCAAAATATCTTCAGTCAGTCTTAGGTGGTATATGGATAACTGCAATGATGTTAGAATAGAAATTTTTACGTAAATACACAGTTTCACCAGTAACCCCCACAGTGTAGCTGGTAGAGTATGTAATCTGCAGTCTCCACGATCCCTGCTGTGGGAAATCCAATACTTACAAGGTATAGTGAGTCCCGAGCTCCACAGGTGTGGAGAGGGTATGTCCTAAACTCCACAAGGTAAAAATAAACAGTCCCGAGCTCCACAGGTAGATGAAAGAAGTAAATTAGTCACCTTTCAGAGGTGTCGGTCCCTCTTGTGCACAGTCCGGTCATTCAAATACAGACACCTTTCTGCGTTTCTCTGCATAGCCCTGCAGTTTCTTCAGAAGGTAAGTATTGGGGATGGTCATAGTCCAAGTGATTTTATACATGTGAGAAATCATCAATCAGTCAACACTTAAATTCTCCAGGTATCAAGGCCTCCTTAGATCAAAAAGGAGGACAAAAGGTATTAATTTACCAGAGCACAGAATGAAAATAAACATGGGGGTAACATAAGTGGTTTAAAGATTCTAGGTAAAGTGACCATCCCTCCAACAACTATATGTGCATGTGCACTCATATATGCACATATACTTATTAATATGACAATGATGTTTAGGATAAAAGCTTATATTGTTAAACTTCATCCTTATAGTTCTTATAGTATTGATATGATTGATTTTATACATTTTTTTATTTTTATATTTTCATTCTGTGCTCTGGTAAATGAATAGCTTCTGTCCTCCTTTTTGATCTAAGGAGACCTTGATACCTGGAGAATCCGAGTGTTGACTCTGACCGTGCGGACCAACACCTCTGACCAGTGTCTAACTTACTTCTTTCAGCTACCTGTGGAGCTCAGGACTGTTTTTTTTAATCTTGTGGAGCTCGGGACATACCATCTCCACACCCATGGAGCTCGAAACTCATTATACCTTGTGAGTATTGGATTTTCCACAGCAGTTACCGTGAAAACTGCATATTACATACTCTACCAGCCACACTGTAGTGGTTAGTGGTGAAACTGTGTATTTGCTTTGAAATCTCTATTCTAATATCGTTGCAGTTATGCAGATTTCTGAGCAAAGTAATTGTGTTGCTCAAATGCCTCCCTCCACATATGCCAGGCTGTCATTAAGGTTCTCATATTTATAAACTCTCACGTTCAGGACATATGGATTATGTGGAGGTAGGCATTTAAGTAAAGACCTCAGTGCCATCTCTGACGTAAAGACCAACGGACATCCAGGGAAGCTTCAATCAAGTCACTAAACCAGTGTTGAAACCAAATCAAAACATTGAATCATATCATAAACATAGTCACAAAACAATATAGACCAGAAGGCTTTTGTACTGAAGTTGGAAACTAGTGCTAGTCTGTGCTACTGTTTTGGTGGAATTGGCTCTTTTGGATAAACCTTTCACAATTGGATAAAACCTTTTGTGGGTTGGACTGCATCTTTGACTGGTTTGCAATTATTTCAGGTTTTTATGGATTTCCGCACTCTGCGCACTATTCAACACCGTTTAACTTTTATGTAAATCCGATGTTCCTAAATAAATTCTAAAGTGTGTATTCTTAACAAACCTTACAAACCTTACAAACCCTACAGAATTTTAGGCCCCATATGATTCTAACAAGCTTTTTTACATGCTATAATAGAATTTATATTAGAAAAACAGGTGTTCCAAAAATTGGTTGTCCTTAAACAACTTTAATTTTTATTCTTGCTGGTAGTAAACTATATTAAAAAAAATGTTGCAGCACATTATAGTGAGGAGACCCCTAGCATTTTTTTTTGCAAAACAAATAAGTTCTATTAGTTTTAACTTGCGTTACTATTTGAATTCCGGTCTTGTATATTGGTAAAGTGCTGCTTGCTTTGCTCTAAAACATTAATAATGTTTACATTAATATGTATGTTATGTGTATGTATATATATA
>WWET01008292.1:21741-37510 GCA_011038615.1 Limnodynastes dumerilii | reverse complement strand
AACAGCGGGGGCCGTCGGTATTCCTTTGCCCTCCCATTCCTCTCCGTCCTCGATCCCACTCACCTGGGGCTGTCCCTCCAGTGTTTCGGCCACCCTTTAACTGTTGTACCTCTTGTCTAAGTTGCGCCATGTCCTCCTGCATGGTCTTTAGGACATCCCGCAAGTCCCTCACACAACTCTCCAGCGGATGGCTTTCAGTGGGAGTAGGACCGTAGTTGTGTCTTGCTTGCTGGAGTGCCACCGCATAGGGGCCGTAATTATCGTCTCGATTTCGCGAAATCACATCGGTCAGTACCTGATGAAATGTCAACGCATCATTGGCGGTGACACGGTCCCGCAGAACTTGCCGGAGGGGTATCCTCGACAAGCCCATGATTAACTGATCCCTAAGGGTCCGATCGGGGCTCCCCAGGGCATTCTGGTCCCGCTTCTGTACCTCTATCATCAGCTCCTGAAGGGCATGGGCGAAATGAGGGATGGTCTCGTCCTCCCGCTGCACCCTCCCGAAGAATCTCTGCTTAACTGTCCCCAGAGACGAGGTGTCCCCATGTACGTCCTGCAGAAGCTTCACGATCTCATACAGGGTACTCCTCTTGTCCTCCGCACACAAGGTGACAGTTTTGCGGGCTTCTCCCTCCAAAGACTGCAACGCGAGCTCCGCCTGCAAGGATTCACTCACCTGGTACAGGCGGATCGTTCCACGAAGCCGCTCCTCCCAGTCCGTAAGGAGTAGGTTCGTACCGTCATACTTCGGCAGGTGGGCCAGAATGGCGCCCAAGGGTACCGAAGTAGCTTGTGGGGCACCGGCCCCACCCCCGCCGACAGCCTTTGACCCCTCTCCCCGTTCAGTAGACATCCTGCCGACTACGCCAAAATGTGAAGTGTATAAGAATAGTCGCCCACAGGCACTTACCAGCCACCTTGTTCCCCAACCGAACTTCAGGGAAAAGGAACACCGAACCCGGTTCACGGAACTTCCCACCTCTTTGCCGACTCTGTTTCGACCGTCCCTTCGACCGATGCACCGCACTCCGCCTGCACAGGAATCTGGAAAGAGCCGCTATTAGGAACACGGTCTCAAAATGGCAGGCACACGAGGAAGGGGGGGTGGGGGGTAGTGTCCAAGGCTTCCCGTGGAGGGAAGAGTAGCTCCTGGCGAGGGGGGGGGGGGGGGGTAGTGTCCGAGGCTTCCCGTGGAGGGAAGAGTAGCTCCTCTTTCCCACCGGTTGGGTGTCCTCGTGTATAATGTGGCCAACGGACCAGGGCTGAGCATACACCCGACGGGCCTTACTGCGCACGCCGGTGTACCTAAACCCACTAGGTGATGGGGGCCTCCCGAACACACACACACACACAAACGCGGTGACTTACCGGATGCAAGACCTCCGCCTACCAGTCCCCTGGAGGAGGGGAAAGATGCCCACCCGTTCGGAGACTACTCGCCGGCTCCCTGCTCGGAACTCCGATCCGGCACTCTCTGCAGCACGCGGTTCCACTAGGCGAAAGAACGGTTAACACGCTTCCAAACAATGAGCAACCATATAACGGGAACCACGGCAAAAGACAAAAAAGAAAACAACCTTACACTTTTAAAGTTAGCAACAGCAATCGACACCTAACTAACTGGAACTGGGGAATATGCGGCAGAGAGTGCAGTCAGAATTCCCCGTGCGCTGCAGGTATGTGCAGGGTCGGTTCGCCGGGTACTGCAGATATTAGTGGCGGGAGCTTATGCGGCAGGAGGTGCAGTCAGAATTCCCCGTGCGCTGCAGGTGTGTGCAGGGGTGGTTCGCCGGGTACTGCAGTAATTGGTAGTAGGTTGCAAAATGGCACCTGGGTACCTGGAGCTACCAGCCGGTGCTCGTGATTAACGGGCGCGGTAAATTTCCAACACGCAGCCGCGTTCTGTATTAGTGGCAAATACAGGCAATAAGCCTCAGGAGTGACAGGCAAGATGGGCAGGTGTTTTACCCTGTACCCTTTAGACTGGCCACCTGCAATCACTGGATGCCTAACAAACACACTGTGGTCAAAAACCAGCCACACTTAGACTCCCCTTTGCCTAACCCTTGTGCAGGAACAGGGGTGCTGTGGCAGTATCCTACTGTCCTGCTGGGATCCAAGGCCAGCAGCTTACACTCTGGTGGTCCAGAAATAATTTGGGAAAGGAAGACTAAAATCCTCTAGCCTGTCTCTAAGCCTCTTACCTCTCTCCAGAGTAGACCAGCTCACCTCACAGCCTTTCTCCAGCGTCTCTCCCCTCTCTCTCTTCGTTTCCTGCCACACCACCTCGTCCGGGGGCGTGGCCTGACCTGCTCCTGACCCTGGTCCCTTCTCCACCCTCCTATTCCAGCGCTGTGGACGTCCCAGAGAGCCCTGGACGCCCACAGCACACTGATCTGCAGCGGTGGCCCATGATTGGCCTGCCGCGCTGTCAATCATGCACTGTGGGCATCCCAGGGAACCCTGGGAGCCCACATCCCCCTCACAGGCAGCAGCGGCCTGTGATTGGCCTGCTGCCCTGTCATTCTTCTGCTCTGGGCGTCCCAGAGAGCTCTGGGAGCCCACAGCATTGCTGTTTGCGGCGGCGGCCTGTGATTGGCCTGCCGTGCCGTCTGTCTCCTGCTGTGGGCTTCCCAGAGATCCCTGGGAGCCCACAGCGTCGCTGTCCACAACGGGACCCGCCGCCGCCGGCCCGCTGCCCGTCGGCCGGTCCCGTGCCTCCACACCCCCACCTCTGGAATATTCTACTTACAAAGCTGAAGCCTTGTCTCATGCATATAACACATATATCACACTGTCTCTTCTCCTCCTTCTTGCCTTCCCCTCCTCGCCAGACACCTGAGCCCAGGGACAGATAAAGAGAACAGGGCGCGGAGACCCTCGTGCAATATGTCAAATGATAGAAGACATCCACTATATAGCCAAGTTTGCACTCACCCGCTCCTCCTCTTGTATTCTAGCCTGTATGAAGTAGATCCACATCAAGGTGCAATTTCTCCAGTGTTGTTTATGATTCAGTTCCCTCCTCCTTCCACTTTCTCTCACCAAAAAACAAAAGAAGGGCAAATGGGGTACAGAGACCCTTGTGTAATATATCAACAACACTGGGCCAGCGGCTCTTTTAAATGGTCAGCCACTCACCAACTCCTTCTCTTGTATAATAGCTCATAGAAATGATATATTGACTGGAGGCAATTCTTTTTCCTTTATTCCAGATACCAATATTCATAGCAATAAAGAAGACCTTAATAGATATAATTCCACATCTTCATTAAAAACAAATGAAAGCTCGTAGTAAAAGAGACTTTGGGCCTGATCCAGACCTACGCTTGAGAGCGGAGTGTATTATCGCTCCAGCGTAAAATATTTCACTCCCACGACACTCCGCTTACCTTTACCTCCATACGCCGGCTGAACCCTACCTTAACTTTTCCCGGCGTCGGTATGAATTTTCGTAGCGATGCGCTGATCGTACTGGACTAAGCACGCCCATACTGTACAATTTAAATGGCTATTTAGCCTTTATTTAGAACAACTACTGAAATGTTTACAAGTGCAGATCACACACATATTGCTTGTAAAATTTTATAATGTTGTATAGTATAGGATCTTACAGCCTCATAACTTACTATATTATTGCTACTTTACCTGGAGGAGTTGTCTAGAAGTCAAACATTTGCTTAGTATTAATTGCATAAAAACAAGTTTGCAAATAACCCAACAGCTATGAGAATTGTACAGTCATTTTATTCCCTTTGTGAGAGTAGCACCTGTGAAGGGTGGAGATATTGAGAGAATATTGTCTTTGAACAGGTGAAACAAATAAAGAGAGCAATGTTAACGCATATTATTTTAAGGGGAACTATAGCCGGTATGTCTGTTAGTCATGCAGATCTTAGCAATTGGTTCTCAATGCCCTTAATAAATTTAGGTTTTAGGTATAGTCTACATGCAATTAGCTTAAATAATCTGTGTTATTTTAATGTAATCTTTTGTGCTTAAGGATATCCTTAAAACCTGGCTTCTGATAGAAGCTTTAAGACTGCAATTGGGAAAACACTGGTTAATTGTAATGAACTATTTATCGAAACAGTGAACTTAATGCCCAAAAGCATGAGTGAGAAGATCTAAAATGTCTAGAAAACCTACCGTCGTGCTTGATTTATTGAATTGTATATTTCAGTTATTTGGTTCTGGTGTTTAAGTCTGACACTTTCACAGAATGACTATTATATTTTTTTCCAGGGAAACTGTTGTTTTTTCACCAAAACAAATAGGATGAATAACTGCAACTGAAGTGTTTCTTTATTCTCAAGAAGAGGGTGTGTGCAAAGCATGTTAAAATTTTATGCTGCATGGTTTTCAATAGAAAGAGAAAAGGTGAATAAATGTGGAAGCTACTTTTGTAGATATATGATGCAATTTTCTGGATTATAGGATTTTATTATAATAATAAGAATTATTATTATCATTATTATTATTAATAATAATAATAATAATAACAACAACACAAAAACTTGCATCTGCAATAGAAGTATTTTTCAATTCAGAAATAGATTCCATACTCCAAATATGAGGGATTGTGATCATATACTATATAGTAGTACAGGTATAGACAGTTACCAGTAATAAAACCTGTCTAGTGGTACTTAAAATATACAAATAAATAAACAGAAATTAAATTTCAAAGTGAAACTCAGCCTGTGTCCAGGGATAGCGAGACCCACACTATTAGCAAAACTATAAAAATAATAAATACTGGTGCTGTGACACTAAGAGAAAAAAATGCACACAAATATTCACACTCCAGCAGACTTCTGTATGCTACATCTGCTGTAAAATGACACAGCGCATTCTGTAATCCTCTAATCCCCACAATGGAGTGCAGCCAACTGAAGCTGTGCTCTGTGCGGATATCAGGCCCCTCACGGGGGGCGTGCCCACCCCCCATGCGTAGGAGATATGCATGGATGCATTAATGGCATGCAAATTGTACAGTAAGGGCAGGGGGAAGTGCCTTGCATTTCTACATGCAGGATTGTGGATCACCAATTCCATACAATTGCCTCCACAGTGGAGGCTATTTTACGGATTACAGGACTAAGTGTGAATGCGGACAAATTTAAATAAATAATGCTCATAAATATAATGTAAAAATCTAATGATCAGTAATGAACCAGTAGAATGAAACTGCACTGAAAGGGAAGAGTATTCTACGGTGAGTCAAATTTGGACTGCTTCTTCTCGGGCTCAACCCCCCAGCTCCTCCTCCCCTACCATTCCTCTTCCCATTGGTGTTCCTCAGGCCTCAGTTCTTGGTCCCCTTCTTCCCTTCTCTTCTCACTCTATACCTCCTCTCTGGGTGACCTCATCAGATTCTTTGGCGTTCACTATTACCTGATGACACTCAAATCTATCTCTCCTTTCCTGACCTCTCCCCCTCTCTCCTATCCAAAGTATCAGATTGTATCTCAGCCATCTCCTTATGGATAGGCCAGCTCCTTCATTATATTAAAATATAGGATCACTTTTTAAGAATTTTTGGAAAAGCCAGATAGCAATGTACCCCCTACTGACATAATGAAAATTAGTAAAAATGTATTCTAAAGTGCTACGTAATTTGATAGTGCTATATAAAAACCTGTTAATAAATAAAATAAATAAATGTAATAGTAGTAAATTCTTAAATAAAATACCAGTGAAGAAACAAATTAATGGTGATATGTAAACAAAGCATGATGCAATGCAAGTCCTTTCAAGGGTATGGGAAATTGGCTACATTCACAATATATTGCTTGTCTTAGAAAGACATAAAGGGGAGCATTCCAATTCTTAACTCACTTACTCAAGTCCCTCTGCAAAGATGCTACATCTTGCTCAGGTTCTATTACTTTACATAGTTTAGTGTCATCTGCAAAAAATGGAAAACCTGCCCTCTAAACCATCACCAAGGTCATTAATAAATATATTAAAAAGGAGTGGTCCCAGTACAAAACCTTGAGGTACACCGTTTAAAACTTTTGACCAATTAGAATAAGTTCCATTTATCAGAACTCTCTGTTCCCTATTCTCCAACCAGTTTTTGATCCAAGTACAAATTTTGTTTCCTATTCTCCAACCAGTTTTTGATCCAAGTACAAATGTTGCTACCTAGACCCAGTTCCCTTATTTTGTGGACCAATCTATTGTGTGGCACCGTATCAAAGGCTTTTGCAAAATCTAAGTAGACCACATCCACTGCACTACCCTGGTCTAAGTACGAACTAACTTTCTCATAGAAGCTAATTAGGTTAGTTTGGCATGACCTATTTTTCACAAATCCATGCTGATTCCCACTAATAATCTTATTGCTCATCAAGAAATCCTGTATATTATCCCTTAGAATACCTTCCAGCAGTTTCCCAACTATTGATGTCAGACTTACAGGTCTATAATTACCCGGTTGTGATCTTATTCCCTTTTTAAACAATGGCACTACATCTGCTATACGCCAATCCCTTGGTACACAGCCTGATGAAATTGAGTTTATGAAAATTAAAAACAACGGTCTAGCAATTTCTATATGTAGCTCCATTAGAACCCTTGAGTGTATGCCGTCAGGGCCAGGAGCTTTATTTATCTTAATTTTCTTCAACCGCCTTTAAACTTCTTCTTTTGTAAAACAAATATTAAGTAATAGTACAGTTGCATTTTCATTGTTATTTATTATTCCTACCATTTCTTCCTCTCTAGTAAACACTGAAGAAAAGAAAGTGTTTAATACCTCTGCTTTTTCTTGATCCTTTTGCCATTTATATACTTAAAAAACTTTTTAGGGTTTGTCTTACTTTCTTTTTCTTTTACTTTCTTAGTGTAGAAAGGATTGAAAGGGATTCATAGCAATACAGAAAATATTAAAGTGAGTTTATAGTGAGGAGGGTTAATTTTCAGATGTTTTTTATAAATTTTAGGTAAATTATAACACATGAAAAATATAGAAAAGAACAGAGTGGTCATTTTTTATATATTGACAAACGCAAGCCTAAAAAAATAATTTCCTGTCTACAAATTATTTTAATCCTTTGAACATACAGATTGATTTAAATACTTTCATTTTGCAAATGGGTTTTTTTTGTGCTTGCTTTATGTTATGTAAATGCATGAAGGCAGAGAATTCTGTTTAAGTGTTCAATTTGATATATACTTATTTTCCAGATTAACCGGGGGGCAATTCCTGGATCAAAATTTGTTTTTGGTTTAAAAAAAAAATGAAAAAATGTAAAGTTTTTTAAGTTTTACCCCCAAAGACCAGGGTCGCCTTTAGAAAATGCGGGGCCCTGCTCCGTTTGACATCATTGGTGACATTACTTAGGGCTGGGATGCCGTGGACCTGCTTTAACAGCAGGCTGGTGCAGAGGGAAATTCTTCCCTGTGCATTGGTCAGCTACTGGCGAGCCCCAATCAACTCCGGGCCCAGGACACTAGTCACGGCTGTCCCCACCTTATGGCAGCCCTGCCAAACACTCTTGCATTGGAACAGTAGATATCTTATGCAAATCTAATTATCAAACAAGCTAACAAAGAGAGAAGGCTAGTAATATTGATTTAGAAAAAATAGGCATGTAGACTAATAGGTGACTAAAATTAATAGTTTAAATTGCAGACTGACCCAACCTATAGATTTGCAGTTGAACTGATATTTAAGGGAATATAAGGGAAAAATATAAATATTCCAAAAATTGATATACACTTTACTCAGTGTACACATTGCAACTAATTCATATTTTAAATGGTATGTAATAGATATACAATCTTTGTTACATAATCATACTAGTGACAAAGTTATCTAAGTAATGGATGGAGTGTTCATTCAGTAATTTTTTTTATAAAATAAGAAGAATGTATTTAATTGTGTATAATTTTGCATTAAAGCATAATTAATTTGTGCTCTTAGATAAATATTATCTGCAAATGTGTGGGACAGCCATGGGCACTATTTGGGCTACCTGTTATGCCAATTTATATATGGGTTTTCAGGAGTAATTAGTATCACTAACAATTTTTTCAGTAATGTGAAGCTTTATAATAGGTTTATTTATTATTATTGATAGGTTTTTATAAATGATCATGAGAATTTATTTTAATATGAAATTATAAAATGTTAAATGATGGAAAACAATCATTTTTAAGGTAGCATCTTGTTCTCATTTATAGAGTACTAAGAAAAGTATATTGATAGGTGGCACAATAAACATAGATAGTATGAGATACTGGCTGCGCTGCCTCTAAGGGAGGGGTGGAATGGGTCTGCTGCTATAGCTCAATATGGGCTACCCAACCCTCAAAGAATGTGTACTGTAAACGTGGGAGGAGAGCTCTGCGCTGACAAGAAATAACAATAGAGAAGTGATAAAAGAAAAAGGTTTATTACATAGATAAAATAGAATGAGTAAATGCAAAATGTTGATATCTGATAAAGGGGACACTATTTGGCAATGTTCAGTGTCAGATTATGCCCTGTAACATTGAGCACACACACACACATATAAGGCTTCAGATAGAAAGTCAATGCTGTCTGGAAGGAAGTCCTATTATTGCAAGCGTGTGCAAAGCGGTATGATAAGTCAGTGAGTCATTATAGCGTGATAGCGCTTGATGCTTGTGCTGTAGAGGATATACCCTTGTAGAAACAAGTCTTACTTATGGAAATCGCTAGCAGTGCATGTGGATACACAATACTGGTAATAAAGTGGTAATCTATATCTTGCGGCTCTTAGGGCTCTATTTACAGACACCGCATAAATCTGGGGAGTGATAGTGATCCAGGCTCGCTTATCATCGCAGCGAGCCTGGACACTTCACTCCCCAGATTTATAAACACTCACCTTCATCGTGAAGACTCACGATGTCCGGTGAGTGTTTCCACTGCATCCCCGGCACTTCACTCGTATGTGAAGCGCCGACGATGCAGGAAAATAGTCGCGCATGCGCCGTACACGCACGAAATATTCCAAAAATTGATATACACTTTACTCAGTGTACACATTGCAACTAATTCATATTTTAAATGGTATGTAATAGATATACAATCTTTGTTACATAATCATACTAGTGACAAAGTTATCTAAGTAATGGATGGAGTGTTCATTCAGTAATTTTTTTTATAAAATAAGAAGAATGTATTTAATTGTGTATAATTTTGCATTAAAGCATAATTAATTTGTGCTCTTAGATAAATATTATCTGCAAATGTGTGGGACAGCCATGGGCACTATTTGGGCTACCTGTTATGCCAATTTATATATGGGTTTTCAGGAGTAATTAGTATCACTAACAATTTTTTCAGTAATGTGAAGCTTTATAATAGGTTTATTTATTATTATTGATAGGTTTTTATAAATGATCATGAGAATTTATTTTAATATGAAATTATAAAATGTTAAATGATGGAAAACAATCATTTTTAAGGTAGCATCTTGTTCTCATTTATAGAGTACTAAGAAAAGTATATTGATAGGTGGCACAATAAACATAGATAGTATGAGATACTGGCTGCGCTGCCTCTAAGGGAGGGGTGGAATGGGTCTGCTGCTATAGCTCAATATGGGCTACCCAACCCTCAAAGAATGTGTACTGTAAACGTGGGAGGAGAGCTCTGCGCTGACAAGAAATAACAATAGAGAAGTGATAAAAGAAAAAGGTTTATTACATAGATAAAATAGAATGAGTAAATGCAAAATGTTGCAAAGTAAGAAATGTTGATATCTGATAAAGGGGACACTATTTGGCAATGTTCAGTGTCAGATTATGCCCTGTAACATTGAGCACACACACACACATATAAGGCTTCAGATAGAAAGTCAATGCTGTCTGGAAGGAAGTCCTATTATTGCAAGCGTGTGCAAAGCGGTATGATAAGTCAGTGAGTCATTATAGCGTGATAGCGCTTGATGCTTGTGCTGTAGAGGATATACCCTTGTAGAAACAAGTCTTACTTATGGAAATCGCTAGCAGTGCATGTGGATACACAATACTGGAAATAAAGTGGTAATCTATATCTTGCGCCTCTTAGCATGAAGTGCACGGCTATGCCGTGCGCTGTCCGATGAGAAGAGGTTGCCGATAAGTGCTATTGCTCTCTGGGCTGCTGTGTCGGCTCCACGCTTCCTGGCTGTTGGGTGTAGTATGTAATTTGGTGCTTGTGAACAGGGAGGTGGTCCCACGTGGCCGCTGTATCTGCAGAATGCAGCGGTCATCCGTTCAAATGTAAATGCTGATGATAATAAGCAAGAGCAGGAGCGGATCCTGGTGATGCCGAGATGCTGGAGAGCTCTCCAATCTACACGTTTCACCCCTCTTTGTGGGGGCTTCGTCTGATAATCAGCTTCTCTGTAATGTCAGGGTCAGCTGTGCGGGAGATCTTCGCAACGCTGCTGTGCAGGATATACAGAGGTTGAGGCGCTATCATTGGTGGAATCTCACATGTGGGCTGATTGTCATGGATACGGACGCAATGGAGGTAATCATGGAGACTGAATGTAATCAGTCTTTGTATTCCTCTAATGAAAAAAGCATGTGTGTGTGATTTGGGGAAAGATTAATAAGGATGTAGGGGAGATGAGAAAAATAAGAAGAATAGGAAGTGTTGGATAATGAGAATAATAATGAAATGGTAAAGAAATATTAATAAGGAAGATTAATATAACAAATAAGAAATAGTGAGGAAAATAATAATAAGGGTAGGAAAAAAGAAAAAAAAAGACATAAAGATAAAATCGAGAAGGTAAAAAAATATTTAAAAAATAGAAAAATAGAGATAAATGGTGAGAATAAAGGAAAAAGGTAAGAGGGAGAAGTATACAAAAATTGTAAGGAAAGTAAGCCGAGAAGGAAAGAAAAAATAAAAAAGGAGGAAAAAAGAAAGAAAATAATAAAGGGAAAGGAGGAAAAGAAAGAAAAAGAAAACAAAGAAGGAAAGAGGGTTGAGATGGAAACATTATAATGTGAAAACTAGTTGAGAAAATAGATATAGTGACATGGAGTAGAGAGGGAATAATATAATACAAGAGTCAGATGTGGAGAGAGGCGGATGGATGAAATGAATGCATGGGCGGATCAGTGCGTGTGCTGGGATAGACAAGAAATAGTATGTAGGACAAAAAGTTGTGTGATGTACATACAATCCTATGGGGGATGGGGGGGCTGACAGGGGTAGGTCTTAGTGAGGAAGGAGTCTAGGTCTAGATCTACATTAAGGCCATTGGGTGTCAAGGATTTTAAATTAAAAAACCATTTGGCTTCTTCCTTAGCAATGATGACTGTGTAGTCCCTGCCTCTCCAAGGTTTCTGAACTTTTTTAATGACTGTGAAGATAAGTCCTGTAGGATCACTGTTGTGATGTTCCTTGAAATGGATTGGGATGCTGTGATTATCTGTACCTTTTTTGTTGTTAGCAATGTGCTCAGCGATTCTTGCTTTCAGGCTTTGAAGGTGCGGCCTACATATTGTAGCCCGAACGGGCATTCCAAAAGGTATATAACCCCCTTGGTGTCACATGTGATCTTCTCTTTGATGTTAAAAATTTTTCTTTGTGACTTTGGAAGCAAACGTGATGATGGATTTTGTGCTGTTGTTTGTGCAGGTCTTGCAAGCTTGGCACCTGGTGCAGTGGTAAAAACCTGGGGTGTGTTGTCCAACTTTGGGTTCATGGAGGGCACTAAAAGCTATTAGATTTTTTAGGTTGTTTGATTTTCTGTAAGTGATCTTTAGTTTAGTTGGTAGGAATTCTCTGGCAATCTGATTTTGAAGTAAAACAGGCCAGTGCTTCTTGATGATATTTTCAAAAGTCTTGAAGTTGCTATTATAGCCTGTAATAAGGCGACTTTCCTCCTTGTTTTCTTTTTCTCTTGTTGTATTCGGGTTAGAATTTGTCAATAATTCGATTCCTATCCATTTTGTTTTTTTCCATTTCGGTATTTACATGAAGTGCGTCATAGTCTCTTTCAAGGAAGCACAACTTAAGCTCATTGGGCCGGATCCAGAACTATGTCAGTCTTCCATAGACGGACGTAGTTCAATAAACAGTAGCTACTGCGCATGCGTAGTAGCTATTGTACGTAATCTGTGTATCGTTTCGATACATAGATTGCGTATATGCGGTCTCCCCATTGTTAGAGATTTCCAGGTCCAAAAAAGTGACCTTTTTTCTTGCTGATCTCAGAGTTGAAGCGTAGGTTAAGGTTGTTCTTGTTTAGGTAGTCATTGACCTCTTGCAGGGAACTTTCATCCCCGGTCCAGATGCAGATGATGTCTTCTGTGTAACGCTTCCATAATTTGATATGTTGCTTATATGGGTTTGATGGTGACTAGATGGTATCATGCTCCCATTGCGCTACGAACAGATTCACATAACTCAGAGCGATTTTGGTACCCATGGCGGTTCCACGAATCTGTCCGTAGTAGATGTCAAATTGAAAATAATTATGTGTAAGTATAAACTTGATGGCTTCCAGGATGAAATCTTGCTGTTTCACTGGAAGGTTGGATTCCTCTTTGAGGCATTTGCTGATGGCTAGAATACCTGCTTTGTGGTCTATGACCAAGTAGAGGGATGAGATGTCGCTGGCCATAAGGGTATGGTCCATGGCCCATGTAGCTGTTTCCAGAATCTGAAGGATGTCGGTGGTGTCTCTGAGGTAGCTCCTCTGTGTTGTGACGAGTGGTTGTAGAAAGTGATCCACATATTCTGACAAGTTGGTAGAGAGGCTGCCAATACCCGATACGATTGGGCGTCCTGGGGGGTTGGTTACATTTTTGTGGATGTTAGGTAGGTGGTAAAAGATGGGCAGCCTCGGCTGGGGTATGTACAGGAACTTATGTTCTTTTTTGTTCAAAATACCTTCTTCTAAGGCTTGGTCCAGTAACTTCTTAAGTTCCTTGTTGAATTTAAGGGTTGGGTCTGTGTTTATTACAGAATAAGTAGCTGAGTCTTCCAAAAGTCTTAAAGCTTTTTTCATGTAGTCAGTTTTGCTTTGCATTACTGTTCCTCCTACTTTGTCAGCCGGTCTAATTATCACGTTGTTGTTTTCTTTCAATGCTTTAAGGCCTTGCTTTTCTTTGTTAGTGAGGTTTTCTGTTCTATGGTTTTTCTTAATATTAAGATTTGAGAGATCCTCTTCCACTAGTTTTTGAAAAGTCTCTATGAAAGGGCCTTTGGCATGTTGTGGGAAGAAGAAGGATTTTTCCTTGAAGCCTGTGTGGATATAAGGATCTTGTGGGGCAGTGGTGGTTGCGAACTGGATATCCCTTTGTATAGGGTTTTTTATTAAGAATTTCTTCAAAGTGATTTTGCGTATGAAGCGGTGTAAGTCTAGGTAAGTTTCAAATTTGTTAAGGCAGTTGCTTGGAGCAAATTTGAGACCTTTGGCGAGTACCCCCAGATGGGTGTTATCCAGTGGTATGTCACTAAGGTTAAGATTCCTTGTGGGTTTATCTCTTCTGTTTGGGTTTTGTTCCCAGCCTTTCCTCTTCTTTTCCGCGCTTTTTGATGGATTCCTTTTTCTTTTCTGGTGGTTCTGGAAGTCAATGTCCTCTGGGTTTTCTATTTCCCATATTGAGTCTCCCCATTTCGTTTTTGTTGGCGATGTTCTTAATCTTGGAGGTGTGCATCCCTGTGCTAGATCTAAAAAGGTCTCAGGGTTGGTATACTTGGAGAAAGCCAAGCAGTTCAGGCTGGGGCATTCTTCCCGGTGCCGTCTTCGTTCTTGTGATAGTCTGTTGGTGAGAGAGGCTCTGCTGATGGTCTTGCGCTTTTCTGCTTCCTCTAAACCTTTGTGATAAGAGGATTTCGCCATTTCTTCATGGTAATGGTTCCGTCTGTCAGTGGTGGGGTATCTGACTTCCTTGTTGTGTATACCTGCCCCTATGGCCTTGTTGTCTATGGAGTGAGTATTCATATGAATTATACTTTCTTGGGGTTTCAGATCTTCTCTATTAGAAGCTTCTTTATTTTCAGGGGTATGACGTGCTGACAGTGGGAATATTCTAATCTTGTTCCACTGTTGTGGGTGGTATAGTGGTGGGTCTTTTTATTTTTGTTAGCTGGTGCTGTTAGGGAAATAGTTGATTTTTTTTTATTTCTCGTGCTTTTGCCATTGCTTCTTTCTCTAGTTCATAGATTTTCTCATACCCTAACTGTCTCTTAAAAGTTTTTCATGTTTAGATTTGAGGATGTCCTCTTCTAGCTTTCTCAATTTACTCCTAGCTATGCTTTCTAGGGTGATAAAGTCTTCTAGGTGTCTGATATCTGAGAATTCAGACTCAATGTGTCTGATTTTAGTTTCTGTTTCCTGTAGCATCTCTTCCCTTTCTTTGATAATTATATCTATAAGGTTATGGGAACATGTATCTAGAATTCTGTCCCAAGTCTTCATAAAGTTATTATTTCTAGGGATAAAGGTGGGTCTTTTGGATATCCTTAGACCTCTTGGAAGTAGGTTCTGTTCTCTGTATTTTTTGAGAAAAGCCACTTCCCACCACTGTCTCATTTCGTTTGTCAATAGTTTTTCATAGTGCAGAAACTGCTGGCAAAAACTTGTCTCGTTTGTCTGCCTGATAGGTGATAGTGGCTTAGTTGAGAAAATTCTCTCTAGTTTTATCATTCTGTCTATAGTAATTGGGTGCATATTGCCTCTTTGGGTGTTAGAGTGACTTAGCAAATAGGTGAAGAGGGGATGAAAAGGAAGGGGAAGGAAATATGGGTGACTGGGGGAGGGAGGCTGCTGCAAGACAGGTGTGGGTATAATTGGATCACCCTGACATTACCGAGAAGCTGATTATCCTGATGAAGCCCCCACAAAGAGGGGTGAAGCGCATAGATTGGAGAGCTCCCCAGCATCTCGGCATCACGAGGATCCGGTCCCGCTCTAGCTTATTAACTTCAGCATTTACATTTGAACGGACGACCGCTGCATTCTGCATATACAGCGGCCACGTGGGACCACCTCCCATGTTCACAAGCACCAACTGACATTCTACACCTGTCAGCCAGAAAGCGTGGAGCCGACACAGCAGCCCAGGGAGCGATAGCACTTATCGGCAACCTCTTCTCATCGCATGGCGCACAGCAAAGCCTTGCACTTCATACTGAGAGGTGCAAGGTATAGATTACCACTTTATTTATTACCAGTATTGTGTATCCACATGCACTGCTAGCGATTTCCATAAGCACTGACTTGTTTCTACAAGGGTATATCCTCTACAGCACAAGCATCAGGCGCTATCGCGCTATACTGACTCACTGACTTATCATACCTCTTTGCACACGCTTGCAATAATAGGACTTCCTTCCAGACAGCATTGACTGTCCATCTGAAGCCTCATATTTGTGTGTGTGCTCAATGTTACAGGGCATAATCTGACACTGAACACTGCCTAGTCGGATATCAACATTTTTCACTTTGCAACATTTGGCACAATAAACATAATAGATCAATATGTCATGGTAGTAGTACTGAAGCGTTACTCTAAAAATTATATACAAAATGGTTTGAAAGAAGGGTGTGATATAAACCCATTTTTTTCATAACATGTTTTTATATTATTATTTACTGCATACTTTATCGTTATCTGTTACTTATATATTATTATTATAAATTTTTAAACTTGAAAGAAGGGTGTGATATTAACCCATTTTTTTCATAACATGTTTTTATATTATTATTTACTGCATACTTTATCGTTATCTGTTACTTATATATTATTATTATAAATTTATAAACACACACAC
>WWET01008292.1:4019-19723 GCA_011038615.1 Limnodynastes dumerilii | reverse complement strand
CTGTAAAAAAGCCAGCTCTCAATTTTATAATGCTGAAGGAAAAAAAAAATTCACAGTTTAATCTTTAGGTACATCACAAGATGATCTCAAAAACATGGAAATAAGTGCAAATAAAGTGCAAAGTGAAAATACAAAAAGGTACAAAATCGACCTGTAGAAGTGTAGAAGAATAAATATAGCCAAAATGTCAAAGTCCAGAAGTATTCAATATACTCAATGGCTGAAGTGAAAAAGCCCAAGAGAAAAACTGCTTTTTGTGGAGGATCGACGATCGTTTCGAAGCCCCATCAGCTCCTTTCTCAAGATCACAGAGCATACATACAAATAACTGCCATGGTCTACAGGATGAAACAAATGCCATGAATATCCCATATATATAGGTCTGTTAATCATACTTCAGTCCGCTATTTCCGCCTGCCATCACCCGCCTCAGAGCGCTGTTGCCAGACTGCATTGCTATGGAGCTACGTCCACGTGGACGCTAAGCCCCACGGCACCTGCCGATGACGTATGTCAGAGGTGCGCCGTAGAAACCAACACTCCCACGGCAGCCTGGCAACAACGCAAATGTTGCCATGGCAACCAGCAGCACAAGGCGGCAGACTTTAGGTTAGAATGACGGAACCTATGGTAAAATACACATAATTATAAAAAAACAATATAAATTAAAATCTTCATTTAGTCCCGATGGAGCTAAGGTTTTAAACTCATAAATTAACCTGGCTTCATGTTGCAAGAGTAATAAATCTCTATCTCCTCCTCTTCTCAAAGGGGGAACCTGTAACAAGGGAATAAATTTAAAATCCCTCAATGTGTGTTTCATATAAAAAAAAAATGCTTTGCAACTGGGGGAGTTTTGCCATCACACGTTGTTCTAGCTTTTTTATTTTATAGAGGAATGTTGTATAGCTATACGCTCTTTGAGCATACGAGAAGTCTTTCCTATGTACAACTTAGGACAAGAACAAATTATAGCATATACAACATATTTCAATTTGCAATTAAGTGTATGTTTGATGGCAAAATTTCTCCCAGTGACTGGATCAAAAAAGATTCACATTGCATTAGGAACTGACAATTGACACATTTGTTACATTTGAATGTGCCCTTCTTTCTTCCCAACCACAATTTAGGGAAACACAATTTTAAGTCTGTCTTCACCAAGGCATCTCTAAAATTCTGGCAATGTTTAAAGCATAGCATAGGAGGATATATATGTGTATATATCTATATCTATATATGTGTATATATCTCTCTATATATATATATATTAAACTTGATATGGAAGGTTTTTATATATAGCAACTGGTAATCACTTTCCTTTAAAATCATAATATACATTTATATCTTGGATTGGTGACTTTTGGTCGCATAGTAACACATGAGTTAACATTTCAAACAGACATATGTGTTCATTGACATTAGTGAGTGAGATGCATTTACACATATTGATCTAAAAGGAAAGCAAACAATTCATATATTTGCCAGCTACAGTATGTTACACAAGGTAGACTTTTCTCCATGGATCAGCTCTCTACCTAGCATCATTACCTGTTTAAAATTTAATTTGCAGGTGAATGCATACTTTTATTTAATTTTTCAATTAATAATACAAATCAGCACTTATTTCTCACAAATCAAGACTAAAAGGTCTATAAGTAGTAGAATTTTGAGTATCATGTGTATAAATCTGTATTCTATAAGCAACTTACAACCTTTGGTTGTTTAGAGATGACTAGATGACACCACTCTCACTCTTAGGGACCTTGGGGTAAATCCAGACCTACGGGCTAGTTACGCTAGAACATGTAGCGTATTTCCACTAGCGTAAGTTCAATGCACTACCCTAGGCACTCCCCTCGGCTGTACGTACCTTGGCCGTTTTACGCTGCACAAACCCTACCTTTTTCTAGCGTAAGTACTGACGTACGGAATGGATTTACGTACATGACAGCCAAACCCAGCCCATACTGTCCAATTTGAAAGTCTCCCTCCGCCTTGAAAGTGTAATTACGGGTGTCGTATTGACGCCCCGCCCCTTTGTTCGTATTTAAATTGATGGTACGTACGTTAGGAATTACATGGCGTAACATCTGCCGCACACATGCACACATACAAATAGCCGATTTGACGTCATTGGCTAGTGTAAATACGTTAGCGTACTTAGCTTAGCTGGCCCCACTTTTTAAAGTGCTGGAGTGCCTTTAGTTTGGTCCACATATTACTTTTCCTGCTGGGTGAAGCCATGTTACTGCTTTTGCTTCTGAACACAGACACAGTTGTGAAATGTATGTTTTGTAAATATGACTGTGGCTTACACTCGATTTGGAACATTATATGTGTGACTTGTTGTTTGAGCCAAAAGTCCACTACTTCAACTGCCTTGGCATCCCCTCTCATACAACTTGACTGTCCTCAGTGCCCACTAGAACACAATATAATTAATGTATTTGCACCAGCATTTAACATCAGTAAGTGACTACTATTGTTTTCAATTAAACAAACATATAATTGAAGTACTAAAACTGCAGCCAACCTTCCCCATTCCCTTTTCCCATACATAAGAGGCATGTGACAACCAATTTTCATACTTTAAAATTGTCTGCATAAGTCCCAGTAATTTAAACAAAGGTCAGTGACTATGCTGATAAGCATAAGTAGTACTACAAGCACTAGCATGCCCAAGTCATTACTGGCAACCTGGGCTAAATGGGACCTGTAGTGCACTACAGGTCCAAGCAAGCCCAGACTGCCATTAATAGCTTGTGCCTTCTGGCATTTGTAGTACTACAGGCAACAGTAAGGCCATGGCTATCAAGGAATGCTAGTGTCTGTAATACTACAAAGGCCAGCATGCCCAAGTCATTAATGACAGCCTGGGCTTGCCGTGACCTGTAATGCAAAAAAAAATATATATATATTTATTTTTATTAAAAGTACAAAAAATACATTATTTTGGGTTGGTGCACTAGAGGTCCCAGCAAGCCCAGGCTTCCATTAATAGCTTTGGCATGTTAGTATTTGAAGTACTACAGGCACCGGCATAGCCATGGCTGCTAGGCCACAAAAAAAAACCTGGAAATGAATGTGATTGATGTTAATAATACTGTAAGAGCAAAATTACATACACATTATGGGTTGGATTCAGCACTTTACACATGAGTTCCACAAGCTGCTTGTGGAAATCAGGTGATTTTCTGGCAAAGCTCATGCCAGATGTCCTGCAACACCTAGAATCCAACAAGACGTTCTTTCCCTTCTTCCACCTAAACTTCTTAAGGAGGATTGGGGGGGATCATGTTAAGTTTGCAGTAGGGATTGGGTTTAACAGTTCCATGCATATCAATGGTCATACGAACCACAGATCCGCATGCAACACTTTAGGCAGTGTTAAGGCAGCATAACTTCTGTCATATCTGCACGAGAAAGGGATGTGATGGGGAGTCCACTTCCCTCTTCTGTGTGGCTGCCCGACCTGCTTGCATATAGAAAACTGACAAAGGTCTGCATCCGGCCCTACATTATTTTAGCTAATTAATTTAAAAAATACAAATCCAAAACCAAAACCAGAACAATTCATTGTGGTTTTCCCACAACCAAAACCAGACGATGAATTAGAACCAAAACCAAAACATAACATATGGTAACCCGGTGGGGAGCTTCGACGGTGCAGTGATGCTGGCTGTGGGCCCTTGTCTCAGCATGGGCCCCAGTGCCGCTGCACCTGTTGCACCAATGGTAGTTCGGCCCCTGTATGGTACCCAAATAGTTTGGTTGAAATATTAATTTACATGTGCTTAATGAAATCTTTAGGGCAAAGTGTTTACTTTATAATTATATTATTTAATAATATTAATATAATAATATATATGTTCTCTGTTAAATCCTGTATTGCAGGAATAGAATATTTGTCCTCAATGGTTGGACTAAAACTTACAATATGTTACCAGAGATTCTAGGCGCTAAGATATTTTCTTAGTTTTCTAAATATTCAAGTTCAATTTATTCCATCAGTATTTCATGACGTAAATATGATATTCATCCCTCAGTAAAGGTTTCAGATCTCTGGTGACGATTCCTTTAAGAAATACTGTCTCTTATTTTTTTCTTTTTTTTATAGATCTTTATGTCCTCAATCACAGGAAGAGAGAAACAGAAATCTCGTATAATACCATCAGGAAAGGTAAGTATATTTTAGTGGCTTTACACTCACCCTTTTATCCTCTTTCACTTCTGTGTTTAACATCAGTCTTTATAGGTCCCCCCCTTTTCCTCCTTTCTTTTCTCCACTCATATAAAACATAAATCACGGCTGCAACCGTAGTATAATATTGCTAATAAACAACCTCCTTCACTTTCTTGTCATGAAGTATTCATCTTCCTCTGTCATGTACTCATCTTCTAGGTGTCTTGTACTTTAGGCATATCACACAGTAATCTCTCCTTATACACCGGGTCCCGGTGGCAATAAACCTTCAGGCAGTTATGTCTCTTATTGGCATAATGCTCATAAAATATTAAAAGGACTTTAGTCCGGTTACAATTCCACCATCAAGTCTTTTGCACTGATGTGCCTGTCCCCAAAGATTAATAATCCTCATAATGGTAATGAAGACTAGTGAGTCAAAACTGGCTGGGAGGAAACGACCCTATCGAAAATAGGGCCGTTCCAAGCGGGGACCCACACCCGTTTTTAGAATGTCACGTGATGAACTCTTTGATTCTCTCTTTTTTGCCATTAGATATCGCAATATATTCAGTCAATTTTCTGTCATGTTTCTTCACTGTCCTGAAAATCGCACATCTATGGAAGCCAGTACTTTTCATTACTTGCTGTGATTGGGATTTAGATGTGACACGCCTTACTAGGTGATTTCTGATATTCCTTGCTCATCTATAAACAAAATGAGGTTTCTTCTCTATTATGTTTGTCAGATCTTTGTCATCTATAGTAAGTTCCAATGCTTGGATATTATTCTTTCAATGTTCTTGTACTTTCCATTATATTGTGTGATGAAAGGGATTCTGGTTTTGGTCTTGGTTACTAGTTTTTCATGGCTCCTGTGGGGTCACTTCTCAGTTTTGTATAGGTCATAACATACCTTACTAAAATCCTCTTTGTTCTGGATGACTATGCTAATCCCTTTGTTGCTTGGTTTAACGATCATATCATTTTCTTTGAGGCACTTTAGAGCCTCCCATTCCTTTCTTTTTAAGTTTTTCCATTTAAGCTTCCCTAAATTAATTTTCTTTATGTTTCTTTTCACCAATTCACTAAAGGTATTGATCCAATTTCCTTTCATATGTTTCAGAGTATCCTCTATCTTCCACTGTTTCATTGGGCCTGATCCAGACCTACTCTGTTGTGCATAGCGTATTATCGCCGAATGTACCACTGATGCACGGCAATAGGCACTCCCCTTACTCGTCCCTAGTTTAGCATCCATACGCTCGGCAAACCCTACCCTAACTTTTGTGTTCATTCCCGCGGCCGTCCGTACGTTCATTGCGTATAAACGACGCTTAGCACGCCCATACTGTATAATTTAAATGGCTCCCCCGCCTACATTCCTTAACTCCAGCATCCATATGAACTTCATAATATAAACGCCCCTTCATCGGTAAAAATGCAAAGTATACGGATGCCCGAATCGTTGCTACAAAAATCAGTGTTTTACTACCGGAAGTTGTCACCAGACGCATGCGCGGTGCGTTTTTTCTGCCGATTACGATCAGCGTTAGCTCACAAGCGTGCGTTGTTCTGGATCAGGCCCATTGTTCTTAATTCTTTCGTTTGGTTCTTTCTCAAACATTTCTTATATTCCCTAGTACTCTTTTGCCCACCCCTTTTGCCTTTCCTTTTTACATGTATTATTTTCGGGGCATCTACTAAAAAATTACAATTCTCTTCCTCCCTGAAATAACTGGACCAGTCACTATGATCCTCTCTCTCATATCTTCGTACTCCGTTCACTGGGGTATTAGTCTCTTCTATCAAATGTCACTTCCCTGCTTTGTGCCCCTCCTTTTTGTCCAATCGTTCCAATATTCCTTGTATGGAGGTTCTCTTTGTTACTCTCTTGTGTATCAATTACAGCGAGATTTTCTACCTTCTCTGTGCTCCATTTCTCTTCTCTTGAATTCCTTTGGTGACTTCTTCTCCCTTCATATCTTACATAGACTTTTCTTTCTGTTAGATGATTAGTTGATGTTCCTGTTTTCTTCTTCCTCCTCCTTTAGCTCCCTCCTTGACTTCCATTCTCCCTGTCCTGGTTCCTTAAGGAGAGATTACTGACATAAGGTTACTCTGCGATATGCCTAAAGTACAAGACACCTAGAAGGTGAGTACATTACAGAGTACTGTGGAACTGTTTATTGATAATACTACACTGGTTTTTTATGTTTTACATGACTTCAAAAAGGAAGATAAATACTTTATGACAGGCCTTAAGGGCGAGTACAATACTAAGAATGTGAAGGAGGTTGCGGCCATGATTTATGTTTCATATTAGCGGGGAAAAGAAAGGAGGAAAAAGGAGGAAACTATAAAGACTGATGTTAAACACAGAAGTCAAAGAGGATTAAAGTGTTAGTATAAAGCCTCCAAAAAATACTTACCTTACCTGATGGTATTATACGAGATTTCTGTTTCTCTCTTCTTGTGATTGAGGGCATAAAGACCTATAGATAAAGAAAAAATAAGAGATAGTACTCCTTAAAGGAATCATCACCAGAGATCTGGAACCTTTACTGAGGGATGAATATCATATTTACGCCATGAAATACTGATGGAAGGAATTAAACTTTTTGAACATTTGGAAAACGTAGAAAATATCTTAGTGCCTAGAATCTCTGGTAATATGTTGTACGTTTTTGACTCGCTGTCTGGGCTAAATTTGCTCATTTAGAGAAAGGACGAGTTAGTGTGTAACCCCCATTGTACTGGAGGTCGGCTGCTAAGTAGTGGATCGTAGAGTGTGCATCCTACGTGAGAAGTAAATGGTTGGACTGTTTAATAAGTACTTAAAATGACTACTACATAATAGAGTATAAAAAGCCCCATTATGAGGGATAATTTGACTACAAGTAAAGATAAATATAGAGATTTATTTTGGGGCACATAGACTTTATGTCTGATACTACATTTCTTTATTCCTCCTTAATTGAGCTCAAATTTTAATCCCCATAATCCCCAAACTCCCCATAATAGGGACCTATATGCATCATAATAAAACTCTCTAGCACCTTTATTAACTGTAGCTGGCCTTTTTACTTATTTTTTCTTCTCCACATTACTGACACATTCCTACATTGTCTGCAGCTTCTAAAACAGAGGCTCCCAGCAGTGCACTGCTGACGTCCCCTCACATCTAAATTACATTGCTGGGTGTCTCTCGCCAAGTATCTTTCAGGTAGTTTATGCAGCCACAAAAAAGATATTCTAGTGGAGTCTGCGTGTCAAGGAATTCTAACAATATGCTGAGTGTTGTGAGCGGTTCTAGTTTAATGTATGGAAATGGACAATAATTATCAAATGATGACATCCAGTTTGAAACCCAAACCAGTAGAATCAGCTAAATGGTTTTTCAATCATAGCCAAAAGATCTGACCAATAATGTGCTAACCATACAGTTGCAGTGCAGGAGAAAAAAGCATGCAATGTATTAAGGCTATTTTCTAGATATAAGAGAAAAGAGATGGACGCTCAGTGACAATGAGCTGGATCCAGACTTAAGAAGGAGCTTGAAATTAAGGACTTGATTCACACTTAAGAATTCTTCCGATTTTAGGTGCGTATATTTAAGAACATCACCTCTCAACACTAATACTGTTTGCAACAGATGAAATATGACTCCCTGAAATCAACATGGTTTAGACAGGGAGTAACTTTCCTCTCTTATTATCCTTCTTAAGTCTGGATCCAGTCCAGTGACAGTACAATGCAACCAATATATGTTATGAATAGCCAACCCTCTTTTTCTTTTAGCAAACTATGAATTTATAAACCGCAATCACAACAAATATAACATTAGATCTTGACAAAACATTACTTACATTTTTACAGCTTAATCAGCTGGAGGGTTATATTATTCTGTAATCAGTTTGATTGCTGATTATTTTTGTTTTACTGGATCATAATGAATACTTTTGGGTAATCAGTATTATTATAGCTTTCATATATTAGAGAGGCCGTTATTTGTCTATTATAGAAATGAAATCAGCAAAATACTTAGATGAATGATCTGAATTTATTAATTTATTATTTAATTCATATTACTTGCTTGATTCTTTGTGACCTTTTAGTACTGTTTCTCTTTGGGCATAATGAACATTCATATTCTTATACTCATTTAGTTTATATGAAAAAAAAAATGATATATTCATTAGAGAAAACACATTAGTGAAATGTTCATTGTTTGATGAGGGGGTAAGATAAAAAGACAGAAAAAAAAAACAACTTTAACCCTTAAGGGTTTAGCGAATAGAGCTGGTAACTGACTGACAAACCATACTAAAATTCAGCCTGACAAAGACTTTAAAATGCTAACATAAGATGTGGATAGTTGTTTAAGACCACTCGGATCTGCTAATCATTCATTGAAAATGACTCTTCTAAACACTCATCAAGATTCTCTGAAGGTAATGCCAGCAAATCAATAGTTTTCCACAGAAAATCAATATATCTCTGATGTACTCATATAAGGTACTTGACTTGGACATACATAGGTCTATCTATCTATCTATCTATCTGTGTTTCTGTGTTTCAGCATGTAATACTATCAGCGTCAGCATGGTAAGCCATACCAGCCATACAGTGCTGTAACGACAGTAAAAAAAAACACACACATTTAATCACCCTAAAAATACATAGAAATCCATTAGCTATTAATAAAAAAACATTTCCCCAACATACTATGTCCCCATCTAATTAATAAAAAATACAGGTTGCCACACTGTAAACTAATATATGTAACAGTTCTAGTTATATTCAACAAAAAATAAAAATAATTAAGTACTCACTGTTTACATGTCTTCCGGTGCTGTGCTGAAGATGATCCTGTTCTTCAAAGAGGATCTTCGGCTTCTTACAGCCCTTTCTTCGATGTCCTTCCTGCTTAAGGGTGACGCGGCTAGTGACGCTTCCGTTGCCAGAGGTCACCCTTTTATAGAAATATTAACGTCACAGACAGTATAGGTCCCCAATGTCTGTGACATCATTATTTCTATAAAAGGGTGACCTCTAGCGACGGAAGTGTCACTAGCCGCGTCACCCTCAAGCAGGAAGGACCGGGACATTGAAGAAAGGGCTGCAAGAAGCCGAAGATCCTTTCAATTAAAAAATACATTAGTTTACAGTGTGGCCACCTGTATTTTTTATTAATTAGATGGGGACATGTTGGGGAAATGTTTTTATTAATATCTAATGGATTTCTATGTATTTTTAGTGTGATTAAATGTGAGTGTTTTTTTTTACTGTTGTTACAGCGCTGCATGGTTCTATGGCTTACCATGCTGACGCTGATAGTATTATAAAGCTCAGCAATGCTGAGCCTTGTAGTTCTATCAGCGCAGCAAGGCTAAGCCTTACAACCATGTAGCGCTTGGATTATTGACATAGAAAAACACATGTCAAATAGATTGACATGTGTTTTTTTTAGTAAAGTGTGTGTCGCTTTCTATGGAAGCGCCACACACGAGGCAAATTTTTTTTAAACGATTTCCCGTTGATCTAAAGGCAATTTAGTCAAATCACCTTTAGTGAATACGGCGATTTTGTATTTTTTATGGCAAACATCTGGAAGAGTTTGGTCCATTGATGTTTGCCTGGTCGATTTTGAAAAAGCCTAAACTCCCGGGACTTTGTCTTTAGTGAATAAGGCAATTTCAAAATCACAGGCAAAGTCCCGGGAGTTTGGGTGATTTGGTCAAAATCAAAAACCTTTGTAAATATACCCCTATATGCGTGTGTGTTTGTGTGTGTGTGTTGGATAGATAGATAGATAGATAGATAGATATAAACAATAAATCACAATATAGCCGCGCTCTCTATAACACAATAGTACAATACAATGGCAATTATAAAATGAATGTACACAAAAAAAATAATAAGCAAAGCTAATTTAGATGGTCAATATAAATATAAAACAACCAAAAGGTCGCTGGCTGGAAACGGGGATAATATCCCTTTAAATATATACATAAAATAAACCACAAAATGGCCACACTTCCTAAAACAAAGTGCAATATGTTATGATACAATGGCAATAGTGAACATGAATTTTATAAAAAAAAAAAAACCTTTTTAAAAATTTTTTTTTTTTATAAAATTCATGTTCACTATTGCCATTGTATCATAACATATTGCACTTTGTTTTAGGAAGTGTGGCCATTTTGTGGTTTATTTTATGTATATATTTAAAGGGATATTATCCCCGTTTCCAGCCAGCGACCTTTTGGTTGTTTTATATTTATATTGACCATCTAAATTAGCTTTGCTTATTATTTTTTTTGTGTACATTCATTTTATAATTGCCATTGTATTGTACTATTGTGTTATAGAGAGCGCGGCTATATTGTGATTTATTGTTTATATATTTAAAGGGATATCACTCCCTTTTTAGCCAGCGATCTTTTGTTTACAGTATATATTGTGCTGACCATCTATACTAGCGCTGTTCACCTTTTTTGCTTTACATTTAAATATAGTCCTAAGACATGAAAAGGACATGTCCTCTCAACTTGATGGTGGGATTGTCTGGATCATTCAAGACTATTTTAGCCATTTACTTATAATTATTTATAGGACTAAATGATCCCTCTATTTCTGACCAAGTAGTTGGACACCAGGGACTGGATTCACAGATGCATGTGTATAAATCACGCAAATATATGCACGTACATGGAAAGTCAACACCCATAACACTCCCCTCACACGGACTTAATTTTGGTGACTTACTACTCCATAGGGCAACCTTAACTCTATGTGTGTAGTTACGTGCGTAAGTTACTTACGTACGTGTGTACATTACTAGTCCCGCCCTCAAAAGCCCATTAAAATGCACCCTTGCCCACTTTGACATAATTTTGCACGTACAGAAGACAACCACGCCAACCACTTTATACTTTTTTTTTTAGAATGGGTGAGTATGCCGATCAGCATACTTCACCCATTCTCATTTGGAAATTCCTCCCCTGCCGATATCCCTCCCCTGCTGCTATCGCTGGACCGAGGGAAAGGTGAGTAACCTCTCTATGAGGCATAGGGAGGGTTAGGGTCAGGCTGCAGGGAAAGGAGGGTTAGGGTCAGGCTGCAGGTGATGAAGGGTTAGGGTCAGGCTACAGAGAAGGGACAATTAGGGTCAGGCTGTGGGAGATGGTGGGTTAGGGATAGGCTGCAAGGAAGGGAGGGTTAGGGTAAGGCTACCAGGAAGGGAGGGTTAGGGTAATAAGACAGGAGGGTTAGGGTTAGAATACCTCCTCAAAGCATCCGTGCCCCATTGGAGCTACATTCTAAGTTTCATTTATTCAGCATCCAAATTACCTACCAGCATGGAAGTTTGTAAGGAAATCAGAGCACCCAGAGGAAACTCACACAGACATGGGAAGAACATACTGTAGATTTTCAAATCCGCAGTTTAGTAATTCTGGCCCTAAGGATTAAAGGCTCTTAGCACTCATATGAGTGGCAGAATAGTGTCTGCTTAGATAAATTATGAGTACAGTAGTATTTATCAATATTGGTCCAGTGTGCAGAGGTACTATAGTTAGCCCACATAGTATCTAAACACACTGTACCACCTGCCACTAATACAAGTGCTAAGAGCCATTAACACAGGAACAAGGAGTCAAAACATATTTGTACCTATTTGCATTGTCCTTCTATCTCTGTCGCTCTCTCTCACATACACACATTGCAATGCCCCCCCACCCCCGGAGTCTGGCACCCTATGCTGCAGCCTTGTCACCCTATTGGCTGATCACCCCTGTCTATGTGCATGACTTTGGGAACATCTGTCTGTGTGTGACATGGACCCCTCACACTCTCATTTCATGTAAAACATTGGGGAAACTTACTCCCTTGTTATGGTAACTGTCCTGTGGTGGGAATCTTCGCCCCCTTTTCAAGTTTGTTTCAAAACGTTTCTCTTTATTTTTTATTAAATAATCATTTTGAGAGTGTTTCTGGGCTACTAGAATGGGTGGGCCACTGGGTCCCTGACAGTCTAGCTGTGATCTTTCTTACCTTGCGTGTAGCTCCAGCAATGGCATGTGAGGACTGTTTCTTCAGCAGGGCTGCAGGGGAGCTGCTAATAGGAACTGCACCTGCACCCCTAGCACCCCCTATAGTTTCACCCCTAATACCACTCATCCCAGGCATTCTGTTCAGTTTTTTCACTTAGTTCAATAAAGTTGTAGTTGTTTAACAAAAGAAGTCTCCACAAGCCTGCCCTCTGGGAATAGCTGATCACAGTCATGTGATACTTCCTGTCAGAGACTGAAGAAGAAAATAGAAGGCTCCAAAGATCCAAATTTTTTGTGAAAATGGTGTTTTGCCTCGATTATAGATCCCAATTTGGTGGAACTCGGAACCCCAAAGTTCAGATCTGTTGTATTTCATAGAATCTGTACCGCTCATTTCTAAGTGACATATTGCACAAAATCTGTCTTTTCCTTTCTCCACATAAATATAAATAAACTGGCAATGGGAACTGCGTGAATACTGCTCAAGAGAGGCACATATAAGATATGATTTCACAAGGATCTATACCGCTTGTTCCCTTATCTATTTTTTATATATATATTCAAACACCTAAAATGGGGATCAGCCAAAAGTCGAGATAACTTAGTAAAGTTAACAGTACAAAAGACATAGGGGCAGATCCAGAACTACGCATTTCCGCGATTTTACGCGTGGCGGAGACGTCAATTCGCAGATTTGAACGCACTGCGCATGCGCACCATAGAAAATACGCACATTCACGTAGCGTCATTTAGGACGTATGGGTGATTCACGTATGTCTCACGTAAATACTTACGTGTGGGCGTGCCAAATTTACGTTCGTCAACAATACGTGCGTTTTACGTGTAGTAGGCGGGGGGTGGTATTTAAAGTGTACAGTATGGGCGTGCTAAGCTGCGTACGTTCGCGTAGTCAGTACGTCCGTTAGCGGACGCATGCTGTTACGTTTGGAAAAGTTAAGGTAGGGTTTGGGTAGCGTATTTTGACAAAATACGTCCGTGCAAGGGGTGTGCCGAGGGAAGTGTAGCGAACTTACGCGTACGAAAATACGCTCCGCGAATAAACGTACGGCACACGTAGTTCTGGATCTACCCCATTGAGCCTAATCCAGACTTAAGATCGTTACCTAGGTTACACACTACGAAGTATAATGCACTCCCTCTGGCACTTCCCTCTCACGCATGTAACTTAGCTGACTTACGTGTTCAGACCCACCTTAACTTTTCCTTGCGTATCTCTGGTTGTATGTAATGTCCATACTGTACAGTTTACAATTCCTCCCTCTGCCCACTATGCATTTTTACTTTTCTCATCATTTTTTTCCCCCACATTGTTTATATAATTCTTTTATTTTATTTTTCACTTTGTGTAAGTATCTATGAGCGCACCTGAGGTGAACCATCTCTGTGTACAACTTTTTATGCCAGTGTATCACAGCCTCTCTCTCAATCATTGCTTTAAAAGCCAGTGTTCCACAAAGAACCCACGAATCCAGCCAGGAGAAGGAAAGTCTGAAAAGTGTATGCTATTTGATGAATAGGTACCTGCTACCTTTTTACTATCACAGTATTCCCTTTTTTTATTAACTCATTTGAAAACGGGACTGCTAAGGAATTATTTTGTCTTAGGGGCAATTTGAAAAATGTTTTGCTGGTGCCTCAAACTGAAAAGTTGAAGAACTCCCTACCTTAATGTTTATGTATTTGCCAGCTACCATAATAGATGGGGATTAGCGCACGTCCCACAGATTTTCATCTATGCACTGAATATACCCCTAAAAGAACAACACCAAAAACATTAACAAGGTATTATGAGCTAAATCAAATGAGCTTGATATACATGTCATTGTATCTAAAGTGAAAAGTTTAAGCTTTTATTGACTTTCAAGAAATGTTTTTTTATACCTTGAGTTTTCTAACCATATTTATTTCTGTCTGGTTGTTCTAGAAGTCATATCGGAATTCCATTGCTGATGTTAGTTCTATCTTGCCACATACAATCACATCCTGAGGCTGATTATACCAAAGGCTGTGGGTGATTATGATCAGCTCTATTCTTTACAAGCAGCATACTGATTCTATCTAGTGGAAATGACTAAATATTTGCTACTTTTTGCAGATAAAAGGTTAAATGCAATTTCAGAGAGAATTGAACCTATCCTTTTTCTGGGTGCTGCAAATACACTGACAGCCTGTAGCAATCCATAGAGAGTGGAGTGCAATTTTCACAGCAGAATAAATTTAAGAAAAAGTAAATACATAAATAGATATATTTTAATGTTTTCTACAGTTTTAATCAAAAACATATCTTAGCAGAATCCAGAGGGAAAAGTGTGATCAAAGGGACTGTGAATCTGGTTTACTGTTCATTCCTTTATGCTATGTTTTCCTTGCCTGTTATTCAAAGAGATTTGTAAGGGCTACAGAATCTATGAATTATTTTCCACAGCTTTGTGCAAAACCATAAACTCCAAATGTGTTTTTCACTATGCCTCTACAACTTGTTAGCATTCCTGGATGAAAATATAAGGTATTGACAGGCATCTTATAAATGAATATCCTAAGCAGTTCACTGATGCCAACTGAAAAGAAGAATTATTAATGAGGGTTGGCTCTCTTCTGCAGAACATATTAATTATTTATGAAAATATTCTGTTTCGGCTTATTAATAGATTTTTTGCACTCCACTTCCCAGAAAACTATCTTTTAGAAACCGTGATTCTTTCAATCAGAATGCCTTTACTAGATTTATTTTACTAGAAGATGAATATAGTCTTGGGTTATTAAACTGGAAAAAAAAACACATCTCATTAGAACTTACATGGTGATTTTTATTCTCACTAGCTTCAAATAAACTTAATGATGCAGAATACATTTTTATGTTCATACTATTTTAAAATGGTGCCTGGAGCAAAATAGCTTCCATTACTGCCAGTTTGGTATTTCAAATACAATTTGATGTAATTTACTTCAAATATATGTGGATGATGGAGGATAATGGCAAATGGGTTTTTCAAAATAGATGTAGGTTACGCAACTGAACCAATTTGTAAAATCATAAGTTTTTACTCTAACATGGTTCTATACTACACAATATGAACAAAGTATTCTTTTGAAGATGTTTTCATTATATGCTCAATTGCTCTTTTTGATAAGTATTTTTTCATCCTATTAATGTTGCTGTAGCATTGTCTGATGCAGTGGTTGAAGTGAACCATTATATGGTAGTATACCACCTACTGCTTTAATTGTTAAAGACAAAAGGGAAAAGAAATCACCATTATTACAAGTACTTTTCTAAATTTTGAACTATTTGGACTATTTGAAGTTATTGAAATAGCACTTTTCTGCATCTTTGTTGAGTGTCTGTTGAACCTTGAACTATTGGGATAAGCTATACTTTGGCATTTACTGATTGAGGAGTGCAGTTACACCCTTTCATGTATTTCTTGATATATATATAT
>WWET01008291.1:22546-39958 GCA_011038615.1 Limnodynastes dumerilii | reverse complement strand
TATGCTTTTATAGTACTACTTGCACTTAAAAATAAAAAATAAATCCTTTTGCTGGGGACTTCTACTCTTCTACCAATCAATAAACTTTGCACTTTAGGCTTTTTTAATATATACCCTCTGTAGTGTCACTGTGTGCATTGCCTAGAGAAAGACCAGTAGGTCGATACGCATTGCTTGTGTCACTACTGTGCTATTACTGTCATTACTAACATTTGGTCCATGGTTTGGGATTGAGGTACCTGAGGTGGATCCTAATACTGTGACCTTACATTTTATGTATTTTAGACATTTCCGCTGTGAATCTCCACAACTCTTGTGAGTAAAATCTATCTTTTTTGATGAATAAAATATTAATTGATCTGTATGATTTGGTGCTTTTCTCCCTTTTCTTCCATATTGCACGTTGCTACACACACCTCTGACAACGAGGCTTGGTTTGGTAACTAAGAAGTACATCAGGGAGCATCTGCAGACGCCGCGTGTATATGACTGGAAGCACGGACCTGCCAACCCATCTAATAACGCTAATGGGACTGTTACCTATGGTGTCTGGAAAAAATTGTTTTAGACCGTTGCACTGGAATTTTATGAGGACAATTTCACCAAAACTGTGAGCTTCAGACTATTTCCTTAGCGTGCCTCACATCCTCAGCGCTATTACCTTTGACTTTTGTTCTGTATTTACTGTTGGTTGTCTCTGATATCCCTGTTTATTGATATAAGCTGCATAGAGGTCCGTTTTGTGCTTGACATTCCCTTTGTCTCTGTATTTATACATCAGTACTGTACTTAGACCTAATCAACTATGGACCGCTCAGACCAGTTGTTCACTAATTACCATGCTGTAGGTTTGGTATACATATACCCAGGGTTTTTTTTTAGCATTAGAAAGGTGTTGACACTCACCCAGTGTTAAAATCTAATAAAGAGCCCATTGTAGTTAAACAGCCCACAGTATTGGTTGTGTCACTACTGTGCTATTACTGTCATTACTAACATTTGGTCCATGGTTTGGGATTGAGGTACCTGAGGTGGATCCTAATACTGTGACCTTACATTTTATGTATTTTAGACATTTCCGCTGTGAATCTCCACAACTCTTGTGAGTAAAATCTATCTTTTTTGATGAATAAAATATTAATTGATCTGTATGATTTGGTGCTTTTCTCCCTTTTCTTCCATATAGCACGTTGCTACACACACCTCTGACAACGAGGCTTGGTTTGGTAACTAAGAAGTACATCAGGGAGCAACTGCAGACGCCGCTTGTATGTGACTGGAAGCACGGACCTGCCAACCCATCTAATAACGCTCATGGGACTGTTACCTATGGTGTCTGGAAAAAATTGTTTTAGACCGTTGCACTGGAATTTTATGAGGACTATTTCACCAAAACTGTGAGCTTCAGACTATTTCCTTAGCGTGCCTCACATTCTCAGCGCTATTACCTTTGACTTTTGTTCTGTATTTACTGTTGGTTGTCTCTAATATCCCTGTTTATTGATATAAGCTGCATAGAGGTCCTTTTTGTGCTTGACATTCCCTTTGTCTCTGTATTTATACATCAGTACTGTACTTAGACCTAAGCAACTATGGACTGCTCAGACCATTTGTTCACTAATTACCATGCTGTAGGTTTGGTTTGTATATACCCAGGGTTTTTTTTTAGCATTAGAAAGGTGTTGACACTCACCCAGTGTTATAATCTAATAAAGAATTAACATTGAAGTTAAACAGCCCACAGTCAGTTACCCAGCTCAGTACATGCCGCAAAGTAATGTTCCCATCCTTTTAAGCCCAAGCATATAAAGATAGTGTAGAATTTGATGACAAATGAGAGCCACTAGGCTCATCTAGTTGGCCTATATATTTTTTTTAACCCCATATCGGTCTTAGGGTCGGATCCGGATCCAGAAATCCACTACGGCTACAGTCGGAACTTCGTTGACAGTTTCAGTGGAGTTCCGTTGGCAGATTGTTGTGCAAGTTCTGTACTCACTTACAAAGGCACCTTATCCAAGGATTTGCATATGGTCCCCCTCTCACAGTATGCATGGTGGGTCATCTTGCCCTACCATCGGAAAGGCTTCAAGTACGGAAGCCTGCATCATGAAGATGTAGATCCTTGCTGAATGTCTGAAGTTCATGCATGCACTGTATTGCAACGCAGACGATTTACACAAGCAAAGTGTGGAGAGCGCAAATATTTCTTAATTTTGAATCCAATCGTTTGACCTTATTTGATCATCAGATTTGTTTAAGATTTAGAATATTGGACGGGATCCTGATTTACTACCAATAGGCTTCACCTTCATTTGGTATAGTGGTGCATGGGCAAGCACTGTATTACCAGTCAGGATTCTGGATCCTTGGAATCCAGATGCATCCTATTAATGATTCTGATGGTGGGGATGGGACAGAGCAAGATGAGTTATCACTTCCACCCTGTTGGAATGTAAATTGTACAGTAAGGGTTGGCATCAATCCAGATCTCTCCATCATCCCCATTTTACAAAATTGTTAAAGTAGACCTGATTCACACTTGAGTGTGAGTAAGGTGCGAACAAAACCGCACCTAACTCACTCATCCAGCACCTAGCCAGTCCCCCGTTTTTAGGTACCTTATGACATCTAAGAGTGCCATAGGACTACTTTAGCCTTTCCCCCAGTTAATCTAAATCCCTCCCCCTCTCACTTCAAACTAAACACTCCCTGACGTGGCATTATCATGCCTCATTCATCTTAAACTACTCTGTGTGGTCTTTCTAGACCGTACTAAGGGAATCTACATACCCAACTGGCATGTAGATTGCAGATTCTGCACTTAAGAAGTGTGAATGAGGTCCTATATGAGCAAGGTCAGAAAGAGTCTTCTCACCTGTACAAAATTTAGGATGCAGTAAGGATCCACCATTGAAGCTTCAACTGTAGTGGAAGTGGAGTTATGGATGTAGTCCATTGTTATGTTTTACTCAAGCATGTTTAAATCTGTGTTAGCCTGTACCTTGTGATGGGAAGCTAATGCACTTTTAGGTTTCAGTGCTACTCTCGTGTTCTAATACTGCTCTTCCTTTAAATAATACCATCCCCCTGTACATGGTTATACCTCCCTTTTCATATCCCTAATCTTCTGTCTTTCTCCAAGCTATGCATTTTACTGACTTTAATCTCTCTAGATAGGTTGTGTGACAAATGCCATTCACTATTAAAGTGTATTGTCTTATGTGTTTATGTCCTTCTGGCCTTCAGCGATAATCAAACTATAGCGTGTGAAAAAAAGATGTCCTCTTCTAGGTAATCACCTGGGGCCTGATCCAGAACAACGCTTCTGAGCGAATTTACGCGTGGCGGAGACGTAAAATCGCCTATTTGTAAGTACTGCGCATGCGCACCATAGAAAATACGCTCATTAGCGTAGCGTAATTGTGAACCTATGGGCCATTCACGTATGTGTCACGTAAATACTTACGTGTGGGCGGGCAAATTTTACGTTACTACAAAATACGTCTGAAATACGTGAAGCAGGCGGGGGTTCGTATTTAAAGTGTACAGTATGGGCGTGCTTAGCTGCGTAAATTCGTCTTGCCCATACGTACGTGTGCATATGACTGCGGTTACGTTGGCAAAAGTTAAGGTAGGGTTTGGAAAGCGTATCTTGACAAAATACGTACATTCAAGGGGTGTGCCGAGGGGAGCGTAATAAATTTACGCACACGAAAATACGCTACGTGAATAAACCTACGGCAAACGTAGTTCTGGATCTACCCCCTGGTTGGCTTGCTGAAGGGGTAGCAGTGCTGAGCACTCTGAGTACCTACACACACTAAAAATAGTACTGTGTATAGCTAAGTTCCGTACACCTGGGGCCAGATTTACTAACCTGCGGGTTTGGAAAAGTGGAGATGTTGCCCATAGCAACCAATCAGATTCTAGCTGACATTCTAATAGAAAAGTGAGAGCTAGAATCTGATTGGTTGCTATGGGCAACATCTCCACTTTTCCAAACCTGCAGCTTAGTAAATCTGGTCCCTGGAGATTGATTGCATAGCATCTAGCATACACTTGCGGAAGTTGCGTGACGTTCAGTCGTGAAGTCTGAATCCGGCCTAAAGCGATAATCCCAAAAATATGTGATGTTTTTACCTCTAATTATTCGGGCACAATAATCACAGATAAATAATATAAAAATAAAAAACAAGATCTTTTAAATACTGATTATTTAATTGATGCTATTATATTATTTTTGACATTTTTTTATCAGCTACGCACCTATGCTTTCGGAGTCGGTTCTATCACATGATAAATAGCTAACCTTCTTCTATCAGAAATGTTTGTTTTTTATAAGCTGCAACATTTTTTATAGTTGAAATTTGTGTCACGCTGCAATTTACTGTTATCATTATTTTTATAGATATCAATGAGGCAATCCCTCTTTCACCCATCTAGACTTTGCAGAATACAGTATTATGCACTTCGGGCTGAATTCAGAGCTGAGAACGACAGGCCATTTACACTCACAAGGTGCATAAGTGGCCTGATTTGAGTTGAGGGAGCATGCACCCTTCAGATGTTACGCTAGTGTTACGATAAAGTGGGCGGGCGGAAGCATGGCAAGTGTACAGTGTGGGAGGGGGCTCCCACTTTTGTGCGGATCAGCGGTCATATGGACCACTGATCCGCACGATTGACTTAAGGCAGGCTTATAGCAGCATAAGCTGCCATAAAGCCCACACGAGAGAGGGGAGTGACAGGGGGTGTGCACTCCCCTCTCTCTGTCGGACGGACAGTCCTCCGCATGTACGGAAAGCATGTGGGGGGTCTGGATCCCATCCCTCATCTATGGACAGCACAATATCCAAGACAACAACAAAATAATATAAGGACATATGCTCAAACTCAGTGGCATTCTTTAATAATGACTACTTGAAGTGCCATGTGATATAGAGGTAAAGGTCTTCTCTTGGAACTTTTTGAAAACACAATGGCATAAGACATTGAAAAGGTGAAAATAAATGATCAATCTGATTGTTGTGGTTTGTAAAAATGAAAAATAATATTTAGTAACAGTGATGGAAAAACAGATATAAAAAGGCACTGGCAAAATGACAGATAATAACACCAATAAAACACAATAGCAAGTGAAAATGATTGGCAGAGTCTTTAGGTACAAGATAGCAGATGTTGGATAAGGATTGTAATTCACACATGCACTTAAGCAGATTCTAGGGTTATTCAATAGAGAGCAAGTGGTTACAGGTATACAGGTATACAGTTCTGGTATACAAGGGGTTAGTGCATTCAGCAATATAGATTAAGGTTCTGCACCAACAGGAACTTACAGTACAGCAGGGATAACCTTAAGCAGCAGCTTGGCAGATATGCAGGCACAGGTTATATGTATCTGTATACAGGCAAAGGGTTACTGTGTGTGAGGAGACTATGAGCTGCACTTCTGTGCAGTTCAATGACTAACTTCAACTAGTAGAGGGATCAGGGTGCCTCCTGGGCAGTCTAACTGACAAACAGGACGATGATGTCATCTAACGCCTCCTCCTGCACCAGCCTACACTAGAGCAGACACTAGAGCAAGGGAGCAGACATTAGAATAGAGAAGGAGACTGCTTACAGAAATCTCTCCTCTCCAACAAAAATTACCTGAACAATTACAAAGCAATACTTATCATAAGAGGCAGCATTTAGTTACATCACCAATGCAGCCCCACAGAGTTTTCCTGGTTGGGCTGGAGCATATGCAGGATACTCATAATGAATAAACGGAAGTATTGGTTTTATAAAATGGCAGAAAGTTTGGAATGTCTTTGAAGTAGTCGCTTGTGACTACATGACTGGATCTTTACTGTGTTACACTTAGGATCAGATTTACTAAGCTGCAGGTTTTGGATAAGTGGATATGTTGCCCATAGCAACCAATCAGATTGTAGCTGACATTCTCTAGTATGTAATAGTTAAAAGAGAGCTAGAATCTGATTGGTTGCTATGGGCAACATGGCCCTTAGAGCGTGATGCTCTCTCCCTTCCAAGCCACTCCAGCCGTCGGTGCCTTGTAGCTTAAACAGTTATTCAGCTCCCCTTAGGTGATATGGAGGAAGAAGGTAATCAGATTCAGCAGACTGAATATGATTGAAACAATAAAGTGACCAGTATACACATGTGACAGACTGCAATGCAATGCTTAGAGTGGAAATACACTATGGTCATTGTATTGCATTATAAAATATATATTTATTCTCTCAATATTACTTAGGCGATTTATACAAAGAGATGGGTTCCAATATTTATTCCAACTTTGACAGGGATGTAAACCATGTATGTATTTAGTACTCTCTCATTTACCATGTGTAAACAAGTCAACAGTGAGCTACAAGTGACTTTAATGTGTCCCACGATATGAAATCTCATTAAAATCAGGCACTTTGATAAACTTCAAACTCCTTTATTTGCAAAACATTTGTTCGCCATCAGAGTTTTTCATGTGCTCAGCCATGCACGTAAACTAAAAGGAACATTATTTAGGCAAATTGCATTTGGAGGAAAATACATATTTTTTTATTCATGTTCACATTATTGGGCCGTATTCAGAGATGCGTCTTTTCAAAAGTGCGCAATTATACGCACGCATCTAGCAACCCAACACCCACCAACACCCATGACACTCCTATCTCAAGGACGTGCAATCGTAGACTTATGCCTCCATAGACCACCTCTAACCTTACGTGTGTATTTACGTGCGTATATGTATGTCGTCCGTGCGTTTCTATGATGGCCGGCGCGACGCTGTAAGGAGGGAGAGAACGCTGCATGCCGTTCTGACGGCATGGAACAGGATGACAGCGCCAGAAACCGGGTAAGTGACCTGCTGCTGAAGCGCTGACGGAAGGTGACAGGCAGCGCTATTGGGGAGAGAACCGGCAGGCTAACGGTGAGTAACACCCTCCCTCTTTCATGTAAATTTTCAGGTACGTATTTCAACCCCACCCCTCCGCACGTATGTCCCCAAGTGCGATTCACATGTCCATGTTTAAAGCACTTACGTGCATATATTCTACGTTACTTACATAAATAAAGTTACTATGCGTGCGCAGTTAAAACGTACCTAGAAATACGCACGCAACTCCACGTGAAAACGTGTCTGTGAATACGGCCCATTATGTGGACAATTGCAATGTTAATGTTCCAGAGAAGCCAGACTGGTCTGCGGTGCCTGGGCCACCAAATTAGTCACACCTGGATTTGCCTCACATAAGGGCACATTTTTTCCTTGTTACAAGACTTGGACTGGCATTGTCATTTAAAGGATTAGTGCTTCATGGACTGGATTCAGACCCCCGCATACTTTCCATATGTGTGGGGTTTTGTAATTACGCATGGAAGAGGGGAGTGAATGACCCTGTCACTTCCATGTCCATAATCCCAACCTTAAGTTTAACTGCAAGGGTCGGTGTCCATACGAACGCGGATCCACGAGGAAATGCTTTACGCTGCCCTATTTGAATTATTAGCATGGCAAACCCCGCCTCCTTTGCGCACGGAAGGCAAACTCTGCCCCGTCTGACAGATCTCTATGAGGATGGCTTGCGTAAGTCCCCTTGCATTACTATTTGTGAATCCAGGCCCATGTTTTTTATCATTGGGATGATCTGATTCATTTCACTGGACTGAGCAGGGGCGGAACTATTATTGATGCAACAGGTGCAACGGCACCTGGGACCATGCTTATTCAAGGGCCTACATCCGTCAGCACCGCACTGCTGAAGCTCCCCACCGGGTCACCTGGAATATCATCAGAGCCAAAGTATATTTTTGCACCTGGGCCCACAACTCGCTAGTTCCGCCTCTGTGACTGAGATACAATACAAAGCCGTTTTTTGAATTGTGTTGCATCCATTGTAAAAGGAGCAGTATTGATCGCTCAGAATACTAATCATAGCATATTTTTTTTAAATAAATTTATTTTATCTTTATTCTGGTTTGCGTTGCAAATAATAGAAACTAATAGGACCTTTGCTTATCTGGGTATTTCAATTTAGGGAATGCTTGACCTAAATGTGTCTGATTGACCTCAGAAAACCTTAAAATCAACAAGCAACTTGTTAATAATTCATTAATGGGCCAGCATATTGTCAGTTTACAACCCGCCAAGGGATTTGCCAATATAGGGGTTATAGACATGGCTTAGATTCTTAAACTTATGTTATCATCATCCATGCTGGTGTCTGCAATCTTTCAATAAATAAATGTGATTATTACACCTATTTGTAAAAAACTAGCTCTATTAAAAACTCTTTTAATCCAATTCTCATATCAATGACCTGACCTAACCTGTTTACTCAGCGACCTATTTAAGCCTCTATATCCGGCTCTTGTTAATACAGACCATAGTGTTTATTGTCATCAAATTAATGTGAAAGTCGAAGGTCATTGATTTTTTTTTTTCTGAACTAATTCCTTGCGTTTCACACTGAATCATGTACTTCTTCTGCAAAGAGGTCTATGACCCAGATCCAAAGTTAATTACGACAGGGGACTTACGCAAGTCATTAGCATAAGTTCCCTGTTTTGGAACATCTGAGCATGAACGCGTCAGATGTTCCGTGTCCGTACTTACCGACATACGTAACTTTGGGCCTGATCCAGAACAGCCCATTGGAGCGAATTTACGCATGGCAGAGACGTAAAATCACCTATTTCTAAGTACTTTTTTTCTGAACTAATTCCTTGCGTTTCACACTGAATCATGTACTTCTTCTGCAAAGAGGTCTATGACCCAGATCCAAAGTTAATTACGACAGGGGACTTACGCAAGTCATTTGCATAAGTTCCCTGTTTTGGAACATCTGAGCATGAACGCGTCAGATGTTTCGTGTCTGTACTTACCGACGTACGTAACTTTGGGCCTGATGCAGAACAGCGCATCGGAGCGAATTTACGCATGGCAGAGACGTCAAATCGCCTATTTCTAAGTACTGCGCATGCGCGCCATAGAAAATACGCTCATTAGCGTAGCGTAATTGTGAACGTATGGGCCAATCACGTATTTGTCATGTAAATACTTACGTGTGGGCGTGCCAATTTTAAGCACCCCTCTAAGCTCTTTTAGTATTCTCTGATGTATCCCATCTGGTCCCATTGATTTATCCACTTTCAATTTTGAAAGTTCCTTTAATACTTGTTCCTCAGTAAGCGGCGTACGTTCACGTAGTCTATACGCCTGTTAGCGGACGTACGCTGTTACGCGAAAAAAGTTAAGGTTGGGTTTGGGAAGCGGAACTCGGTGAAATATGTACATTCAAGGGGTGTGCCTAGGGGAGTGTATAGAACATATGCGTGCGAAAATACGTTACACGTGAAAACGTATTGCACACGTAGTTCTGGATCTACCCCTTTGTCAGTAAGTACCCATAAGGGACAGACCCATCATTTCTGATGGTTGTATCCCTACCATACAGGCAGGCATAGCCATGTAAATCAGAGGTCAGGGGGTGCGGAAGCCCTGTTGTGACTAGGTCTGTGGCTGTGGAGAGATCAAAATCCATTGGACGATACCGTTCCCCAATCTGTGTGGTTCCACACAGACTTTCATTACCTTGGTCTCCCAAAACTTTTCAAACATCACTGTAAATGAATTGGTTCCTATAACGATTTCATGGCTATCTGTACATGGAAGTTAGAGAGCATCTCCATTTGCATTACTAACCTGGGGGTAAATCCAGACCTATGGGCTAGTTACGTTAGAACGCATAGCGCATTTCTATGCACTCCCCTTGGTCATTTTACGCTGCCCAAACCCTATCTTAACTTTCCCTAGCGTAAGTACTGACGTACGTAATGGATTGACGAATGTGACGGCCAAGTCCGGCCTATACTGTGCAATTGAAATGCCTCTCTCCGCCTCCAAAGCGTAATTACGGGTGTCGTATTGATGTCCGCGCTCCTTTGTTCGTATTTACACTGATGGTACATATGTTAGGAGTTACGTGATGTAACATCTGCCGTGCGCATGTACAGTAAATACTAATGGGCGATTTTACGTCAATGGCTAGTGTAAATACACTAGCGTACTCAGGATCTGGCCCCTGGCCCTATGTTGGAAAATGTCACATATGCCATTCCTCTTAAGTCATGATTGTTACAGAGAGAGACTGGCAAGTTAGCTACTGGTTAATAAGCAGTGTGCTAGGGTATTTTTTGCTTTGCTTCTATTTGTTAGCATTGGACTATTGTTAGTCTGTGCATATAAACAACCTACATGCATATAGTAATTGTATTCTAGGAAGGAGAATAATTTAGTGATTTGGATTAAAGAAATACGGAATGTTGATGTAAATCCCACTAATCAATTGGCTCGGTAACATCTGCAACCAAATGAAGAAAATAGTCTAGAAATACTCACTGACAGCTCTCACCAGTCTCCACCTTTCATAGTGAGCTGACAGACAACTCAATGACAGCCCTTATAATTTACAGACTATGAATTAAAGTCAAATAAAAAATTTACATAAAAAAAAAAAAAATAGTCATAATTATCTGGAATTTTGCTATTATAGAGATCTGTCAAACAAAAAGGAAAATTTTTAGGTGGAATGGACTGGATTCACAACCCCGTAATTTTTCCCATACGTGCCTAATTTTACGATTCTAGCTACTACTAACCACTCCAAGGCGGCATTAGCACGCCTCCTCCTGCCTAAACTACTCCGTGCAGTCTTTAAAGACCGCACGGAGTCAATCTACGTGCCTAAGTGATAGATTGCATAAATGACCTACTACACATGCGTCATTACTGAAAATACCATACTTAAAATGAAGCTGCTTCACGGAAGTCAGGATCTGTTCCCTGATTTCTAAAAATATAGGGCCATATCCAGGCTTCCATTTTTGAAGAGATCAGATCACAGAGCAAAAATTGGGAGGGGTTCGTTGGCTGCATAATCTGTCGTGTGTTCGAAATTTACTCGTTTTAACTAATATGGACAGTCTTTCAAAAGACAAGTGTGCATACAGAAATTTGCAAAAGTAGAGAAGCTTGGATCAGTATAAGTCGAGAAGAAATTGGATTGGTTAGAATGGATTCCAATCAATTAGCATGCATGTGAAAAAACATTGGGAAACATTGACCCATCATGGTGAGCCAAGGCAATAACCCCTTTATGTACTGATTAAATAAGCATTCTTTTTAGGTTTTGAAATAAGGTTATACTGGAAAATTCTAAGGAATTTAGTGCAATGTTCCCAGACTTCTCAGAGAATAAGATTGCAGCAAGTCAACACATTCATCTACAGCCCACCCTCAATTACCAATAATGAAGCATGTTTTCCAGGCCTCCTTGCTGGAGCACAGGTGTGCTCATAACTGACTGGCATGTTAATAGATCCACAGGTGCTTCTTATTATATCACTTGTGATTATGAGGAGACCTGGAAAACATGCATGGTTGGTGGTACTTGAGGACAGGGTTGAGAACACTTGTCCTAGAGCATACATGCCATATCAGAAGGTTAACCAAAAATACTGATACCAAAAAACATCTCTTGGGATGAAGTCACCACTCCTATAAATAAATTGACCACGCTAGGCTCTGCATAGTTATGGGTTGGTGAAACCCTAATATACCATGCAAAAAGAGAAAAACTAGAAAGGCTAAAAAGTCACACAACTTAAGGACATCTTCCAAATTAACAAACAAACACATTTATTAATACAACATAATCTGGTACCAAAAACACATATAAACATTTAGACCTTGATTCACACTTAAGTAAGTGCAGAATCCTCATGCATATTTTTACAAGCGCATATACTGTGCATGTCCAGAACTCAAACATATGCATGGAAACTATGGACGACTGATTCACAGACACGAACGGCTGACTTAGGACTGATTCACGCATCAGCATGGAATGAATCCTGCATGTGTGGCTAAACGGGAAAGACTCTTAATTCAAATAGCTGCACAAGTGACTACTAATGCACAGTATGGGTGTTCCTCTTAAGTTATAACTGATGCACAAGTGCGAGGGCCTTGTGGAAAAATACATTTGCAGGTAAAAAGATAAAATAGCCCTCTACTGCTCTTAAGTTGATTGTTGTATGGTTTGTTGCTTGCCTGTGCATGTAGAATATTTGTTTTTGATGCCTATAGATCTTTAACACTATCGAAAACATTTCTATTTTCACAATTTTTTATTTTTTGCAATTTAAAAAAAATATATTAAATAAAACTTTAAAATAATAATTTATATAAAATGACTACAATGAATTTTCTAAATTATTGTTTTAAAAAAAAAATATGATAAAAAAATTGTAAAAAGAAGTTTATAAATAGCAATTAGCATACATTACACAGGCACATAAAGAGTTCAACTTACAATGTGGCATTCTTAGAGTAGCAAAAAACGAATCGCAAAATTCATTTAATAGTAAAATAAAAGTCTACAGATAAGTACAAAGAAGTTGTAGGTTGTCAATCAACATTTGCATTTAATTGTGGTTAAGTACGCCTTTGTGTGATTCACAATAAGGAAACACATCTGCACTTAAATCCACGCACCTAGAGAACCATCCATACGTGGCCATCCCGAGTCTTAACCTCAAATTGTAGCATCTCCAGATTGCTCTTACGGATCTCTTCTGTTTGTATATTTAGGTTTATTTGCAAATTCCCTCAAGTGTGAATCAGGTCATTAATATATAAGGGCCGTATTCACTGATACGTTTTTGCGTGGGATTTTTAGGCGTGGATTAACTGAGCATGCGTAGTAACTTTTTCCATGCAAATTACCTAGTATATACGCATGTAAGTACTTTAGGCACGGACTTGCGAATCACACTTAGGGACATACGTACGGAGGAGCGTGGCTGCTTTCCGTACGTTCAAAGTTACATGAAAGTGGGCGGGGAAAGCATTTAAATGGACTATTGAGGACACGGTTAGTAAAATACGCACGTATGGAAGTAACATACGCACATAAGTACACATGTAGAGTTAAGGGTGCCCTATGGAGGCGTAAGTCACCTGAAAACCCTTCCGTGCTAAGGGAGTGCCATGGGTGTTGCCTTGCTACGTGAGTGCATAAAAACGCACACGTAGTAATCACGCATCTGTAAATCCGGTCCTAAAAGAATAAATAAAATCAGATAAACTGTTGCACTAAGAAATTGCTGCACAAAAGCTTCCAGATTGTATATGGACCATGTATAGTAAATATTTCCCAACTTGTATTGCACTAATAGGACTGTATTCACACCTAAGAAGCAGAAGCTTCTTAGGTGCGGATATTTAGTAAATGACCTACTACGCATGCGTAGTAGGTCAGTTATGCAATCTACGTATCAGTTAGGAACATGCGGTCTTTAAAGACCGCATGGAGTAGTTTAAGTAGAAAGAGGTGGCGTAATGACGCCTCGGGGAGTGATTAGTTAGAAGTGGGAGGGGGGGGGATTTAGATTAGCCGGGAAGGGAGAGGTGGGGAGAGGCAATGTCCATGCAGAGTTTCCTATTTAAGAAGGAAACTCTGCACAGTTAGATAAGGTAGCCCTATGGTACTCCTAAGTGACATAAGGTACCTAAACACGGGGGGTGGGATAGGGGCAGGACAATTGTATTAGGTGCGGATCTGTCCGCACCTAACTCACTCGTATCTGTGAATACTGTCTATAGTTATTAAATCAAAGCAGTTGCTCACACTGCCTGTTGCACAGTTTATCTGTTTAAAGGATATAACCTCCTATGTGCTTAGGGGCACACGATCCCAGGAAAGTATAACTTATACACTTGTTGAAAATCACTGGAAGCACAATCACTCAATTGTAGCACTGATCTTTAATTAAAAAAAAAGGGGAGGCATAGTATAGATGGACAGAAGGGAGGGTTAGGTTTAGGGTAATGGGAGGAGAGGGTCAGGGTTAGAATTAGGGAATGGATTGGGGGGACTTTTTTTACTTACTTTTCAGAACACCGAAAGCTCAGTGCTCCGTAGATCGATTGCAATGCCTCATGGAGCATATGCAATCGATATCCCAGCCAGTTCGAAACTGGCTGGGAGGAAAAGGCCCTATCGAAATAGGGCAGTTCGAAGCAGGGACCCACACCCTTATTTGACATGATCTCCTCTCAGTAAATCCATGCTGCTTGGGACCTTGTAAGTTACTGCATTTAGGACATTGTACAATTTCCATTATTTTCCTTACTACTGATGTTAAGCCTGCTGGTCAATAGTTTGCCATTACTTCTTTCCTTCCCAGTTATGCAGAGGGACTACATTTGCTATTTTTCAGTCTTCTGAATTACTCATGTTACTAGTAATTAGTTGCGTCATTTAGTTAACAGTTTTGTCAGTACCCTTTTAAGCTATTTTATTATCCTAGGATGTATCCCATTTGGCCCCACTAGTTTGTCCACTTTCAGTTTTGGGAGTTTTTTTAATACCTGCTTCTCAGTGAAAGGACTTGTAATTGCCTCCTTTCTTTCTATTGTAAATATTAAACAAACATAATTGTTAAAGTAATTTACAATGGCCTTGTCACCCTCAAGTAGATTCTCACTCTCCATTTTGAGTCTTATTATATCTACTTTATCCTTTCCAAGTGGGACAGTTTTTTTTCTCAGTTTGAACCTTTGCCAGTAGCATAATCCTAGCCAACATAGAGACTATCAGAGCTTTCATTACTAAGCCACTGCCATTCTGCTATGTGATGATTCATGGGATAACTCCAATCTTCTTACAAGATAAAGAAAAATATGAAAAAAAAATCAAGAAAATTATATTTTTTTATTGATCGGAGAGGTTCTTTTGATCTTATTCGCATAGAGTAATATAATGTAAAAAAAAGTAATCTATTGTGTGTTGCAGTTTTGAATTTTTTTTTATATAAATGTCATATGTTATCGCAGGGTTAAATGTTCCAGAATTATGTCATCAATGTCTTTAAATTGATCGCTGTGAAAGGAAAACATTCCTGACATCACTATACTATTCTTATCAAGAAAATATTAACTAGAGGGCAATAAAACTGACCTCTTTATGTGCTATCTTCTGTCTTATGGACTCATAACCATTAGTATGTTTAACACTGTCCGGTGGTACGTGAGGTTGCCATGCAATAATGCTAGGTAGCACACCCAACATATATAGAAACATAGAAAGTGACGGCAGATAAGAGCCACATGGCCCATCTAGTCTGCCAAGTTGTTTATTTAAAACTATACTGACCCCAGACTCTATTTACCCTCAATTTAGTTTGAGATTTAGGATATCCTTATATTTATCCCAAGCATGTTTACACTGTTCTACTGTGTTATCCTCTACCACCTCAGATGGGAGGCTTATCTACCACCTTATCTACCACCCTTTTAGTGAAGTTATTTTTTCTGCACATTTCCTCTGAATCTGTCACCCTCCAATTTAAATGCATGACTCCGTGTTCTATTACACCTCTTTCTTTGAAAAATGCCTCCTCCTCTAGCCAGTCACAACCCTTGATTTATGTGAAAGCTGCTATCATGTCCCCCCTCTCCCATATCTGCTCCAAGCTATACATATTTACTTCCTCTTGCCTTTCTTGGTATGTTTTGTGACACATGCCATGGACCATTTTAGCAGTACTTATATTTTAACTTCAATCAATAGCACATCGTAGAAGGAATTTTCCATAAAATATTTGAGGTACTGAATGACATATGTAAAACATGGATCTCAATTTAATTGAAAAAAATGTGTCAATAAAGATAGTATCAGGGTGATAGTAATGGGTGAGAGAGGTAAGGGGCAAGGGGGTGAAGTGCAAGTGTCATGGACATAGTGAGTGTGCAGCAAGGTGTAAGGTGCAGCAGGTGGAGGGTAAAGGTCTGGCAAAGACTTGGACCAGGTCCAGATTTCATCCGGTAATATTGGATTTCCACTTTTATGTGAGTATTTAGTTGGCCATTCCCCTTGCTAGAACGAACTTGTGAATTTATGATTGGATCCACACTTCAGAACGTCACCTGACTTACACATGCAATGTTGGTGAAGTGCTAGTGTCATGTACAGAGTGAGGGTGGAAAGAAAGTAAGGGCCAGGGAGGCTTGGAAGTGCTAGTGTTATGGTCATAGTGGGTTGAAGGGAGGAGTAAGGACCAGGAAAGTTTAGAAATGTTAGTGTCATGGTTATAGGGAGTTTGGATGAAAGGGTAAGGTGCATAAAGGAGAGAAATTGAGTTTTCATAGAGAGGGTGGCAGGAGGGAGGGAGATAAAAACAGGAATTAAGAAGAAGAAGATTATTAGTTGTTCTTAATTCCTTTTTCACAATGGTTTCATAGATATACTTATAATAAATAATGGATAATTTCTGTCAAAATAATTTTCAGTGATTGAGGGAAAAAAAGAGTTGCTTACAGAGGAATTTGGTGACAGCATGATATAATTATAGTGCTAGCCACATTTTACGTGACCATCGACAATGTCAGATGGTGAACAGGTCACATGTCATGAACATGTACAAGAGAGGCACAGGTAGCAGGCCATTCTCTGGTAGGAACTTGCGAGGAGAAAAGAGCTGGTTCTAAAGGAGACAAAGGGAGAAGCACTGGTACTAAGTCCAACTTAGCTAATGAGCAGAAGAAGAATAGTAAGCAGCTCTGGCTATAAAGAGAAGGATGGGAAGTTTGATTGGAGGACTTATAATATATGGGGTGACATAACATATACCGGATCCAAACCAGTTTTATTGTACATTTATTTTCCAACACCCACAGGAGTAGGTGCAGCGCTTATCTCACCTGTAGTGGTTTTTTACTTATTCAATTGTAACTCTGACTGCAGTGGCAGCAGAGACCCGGGTGCCAGATCGTTTCTGCATCTTAACTACTCCTCGCATGTATGGTAATTATGCTAAACAATCTTAATTGTAACCCTACATAATATTCCTGCATGGATGGAAGCATGTGGAAATGTGGATTCTACGTAAGGGCTGAAGTCAGTCCTTACTGTACAATTCCTATCCCTCTCTCCTTCCATTCAACAGAAGCACTTTCACTTATAATTATGTCCCTAATACTTACCAGGATGGATCTGTATCCTCTGGACTGTACTGCACTGTATCTTATCTGACTTCTACTGACAAGGCTACTCAATGGACTATAACTTCCCTGGCTGCTACTGACAGTAGATATAGGTATCTACTTTCCCGGAATGTCCTGAAGACTCCAGGAATACTGGGAGATCTTCTTGACCTCCAGGAGAGTAGACTAAGCTCCTTGCAGGGGCAAATTGACCATAGGCCTTAACAGAAATGTAAAAGTTAGAGTGTGAGTGAGTGTGCAAGCCATGGGGCCAGATTTACTAAGCTGCGGGTTTGGAAAAGTGGAGATGTTGCCTATAGCAACCAATCAGATTCTAGCTCTCAATTTTCTAT
>WWET01008290.1:20246-39960 GCA_011038615.1 Limnodynastes dumerilii | reverse complement strand
TCTATCTATCTATCTATGTGTGTGTTACATACTGCCGCCAGGAGCAGCAGGCATGCCTTTAACTCACCCCTCCAGGTCCTCTCACAAATGCTGATCGCAGCATGTAAACAAAGTTTTAGTTCCCTCTTTGTGTTAACCCTTCCTTCTCCTGAGTGCTAGTTTCTGTTACCCCTCCGATTGATTGTGTGCTGTTTTAGCCCTTGTGCTTCCAATCAGTCCTGTCTAGTCTTGTCATCCCTGCTCCTGTCGGCTGTCTCTGTTCCGTGTTCCGTCTTGTTCATCACAGGTCAGTTGCTCTTCCCACTACCTGCTCAATTCTGCTCTCTCACTTTCTGTCTCTATCTTGGTATTCATCCTTCCTCTTCCGGGCGACCTGCTAGGTGTCCTGCAGCCTAGACTATCCCCACTATTAGGGGCTCTAGTGAACACCAGGCCCTAGCTAGACTCCGCGCCCTGGTTGCGTTGTCCACACCTACTTCTGGACTTTGGTCCCCCCAGTACCTGGCCTCAAGCTTCTGCCGTATTGTACCGACTCCCGTCATCTGGGGCCTCTACCGGTCTCATAACAATATGTTTGTAGAGAAGCGGCACTCAAGCTATAAATGCAACATCAAAAACTTGCTGTGGTGCTCGCAGGTAAGTAGCAGTAGATATACAGGAAGAAAAGCAGCACCCGCAGACAGAATATGCAAAAAATTTATTCACTTATTTTCAACGTTTCTAAGAGACTCTCTCTCTTTCATCAGGGACATACATAAAAAAAAGTGAGACAAACAGACAATTTATAACAGTGTACAAGTAATCAATTCAACTTTCCCCACCAATGTGAAACTGCAGGTCACCACAATTTGCTGCACCAGTGACCAAGAGCAAGGCAGGCGCAGGCACCCAGCTGCAAACTTTATTCAGTTACCGTTACACAGAGAACACAACCACGCCACCTAGTAAACAGCCGCACTGACAGAAGGACTCTCAGGGCCCGATTCAATTAGCTAAAAATCATTCGCCGGCGTATTTTTAACGCAATATTTTTTTTAAATTACGAACAATATTTTTTTTTACTATTCAATTATTTTTTGCGTTAAAAATACGCCGATTTTTTAACGATATCGTTAATAAAAAAATCCGCCCCTATGAGAGGAGCGGATTTTTAACGCTGCCCCATCTTGTGCCCCAAAAGGGCATGCTGATGCTTGTAGAACTACAAGCGTCAGCCACCCTATCTTGTGCCCAGGGCATGCTGAGACGTGTAGAAATACAAGCATCAGCATGCCCATGGATGCCAGGGCATGCGGTAGCATGCCCTGCTAGCCAGGGACGGCTGCGCAGGTGCCTAGGTAAAAAAAAAAAACCTTTTCTGAACGTCGCAAATACCCTCCTGCTAGCAGGAAGTACCCGGTGCTAATGACAGTTTATTGGCCAGTGTCTGAAATAACGTTCTCACGATATTTCAGACTGGCTAATAACCTGTCATTAGCGCCGGGTACTTCCTGCTAGCAGGAGGTGATTTGCGACGTTCAGAGAAGATTTTTTTTTTTTCTCCGTTAAATTTTTTCCCGCTGGCTGCTGTTTTAGCGCAGTGGTAAAAAAATAATTGAATATGTAAATTTTTACCATTCAATTGCCGGCGAAGGCGTCGTATTTTTTCCGACGCAATCTTTTTTAAAATATCGCCGGCAATTGAATCGGGCCCTCAGAGTCCCAACACTGCTGCTTGCAAACTCACCACACAGCAGTGTGCTGCTGTAGCCGCTGCTGTATATCTATGTGCTATGCTGCTCTGACAGCTTTAAAGTATATCTTCAAAGCTGTCAGAGCAGCTTTGTACATAGATATAAAGCAGCAGCAACATAGAGAGCGCTCTCCCCCTCCCCTCTTATGCTAGGAATTATCGGTCCCAGTAGGAGAGGTGTATGGTGCCGATAATGGGACATTTCCCTAGCGGGAAATTGATAATCATACTAGTGCCTTAGCTGGCATTCTTTAATATTATATAGTTCATTTTAATGCAATAGTGCCAGTTCTCACTTCAAAACTGACACTATAGCATTAAAATGATCTTTGAGAGAGAGAGGGAGAGAGAGAGAGAATTAGAGAAAGAGAGATAGAGAGAGAGAATGAGAGAGAATGAGAGAGAGAGAATGAGATTTGAGGCACTCTCAGACTCTTAACAAAACAATTACTGTTTAATCCGACGTTTATTGCTCTATTTGTACACTTGACGTGTTCTCTTGCATTGCACCCCTAGCGTGCTATTTGTGTTTTCTGGAGTGCCGTTTTGATGCAAGACTATATATATACTGAATACTTCAGTATTCTAATTAATAGCATCCACAGCTATCGTCCCTGTCACTAATGTGGCATTACACAGTAAGATGCGGTATAACAGAATACATGCAAATTTGATAACTCTTCCCAAATTTAGAAATGAATGCCTAATGCAGAACCATACTACAAATAATCATCATATTTTACATCATTTTTTATGTATTAATAAAAAAAGGGGTATTTTCCAGTTGCTAGGATCGGAAAATATCCCTTTATTTAGTAAGCAGCGCAGGGCTGCCATATAGCAAAAGTGCTTCTGCCACCTGAACATTTACCAGGATAGAATTCTGAATCCAGATTCAAATTCTGACATCAGGACGGATGTGGCAGGAAGCAGAAGCACTTTCGATTTTGGTGGGACCTCGCAGGAAGTGCAAAGGCAGTTTCTTCCCTACATCCTTATTGGAATTAGGATGCTGCAAGGATGTAGTGGAAGGTCTGGATCCAGTCCAGTGATAGCTTTGTAAAGGCACTTTAGAGGTTTATAATACTTATATAAGTTGAAAGAGTCACATTTAGGTGTGTCATATCTAAATGATATCTTATCCCAACCGGGAACAGAAGTAGACATAGGCAGACCTCATAGCAAGGGTTCTGTCAGATGTCTGGATGAGGGAAATTCCCATCACCACCCACACACAATTTCCTGAGAAACTAAGCTGTCAGCTGCTGGCAGGTTTATTTTAACCCCATAATTATACAAGTTTCTGTTGGTAGCTGTTCTTTGTTATTAAGTTTGATTATTTTAACGCAATATTTCCTTTATTAATCTGAATACAAAGGTTTAATTGTAAAGGTTCTGTTTAGTGGCTATGGTAATTGAAGACTTTAATGGTTGTCAAGGTAATTATCATTTGTCTGAAAGGTATAATGCTGGTGAGAGACTAACTTCCACACAAAGGAACCTTAATCAATCATGCGTAAGGTGTATCAAAGAGAACCTAGAGAAAATGACTTTATTTCATCTCATTTCCAGCTGACTCGATACAATGTCTAAATTGTGGCATTTACCAGTTGCCGTGCAAATAGAAAACAGTATTCTCAAACATCTTAAAGATATGTGTTCATGTTGAAATGTCTAGTTGCATAATACAAGTTCCCCATATTTTGTGAAATCCCTCCACCCCTTTTTCAATATCTGTCAGGGTTGCCTGCCGGTCAAGGTATAAGTTCTGTAGGAGAAGACTCTTGACTTCCCTGGAAAGGTTAATATTTTATTTTGAAACACAGTACAGCTTAAATAAAGGTCAGCAATTCTAAAGCAGAAAATATTTAAATAGCCTCCTCACGACCCTACTATGAATATGCAACATTGTTCTGTCCTCCTATCTCATGCTATTCATAAAAAAATGCATTTGATGTAAACGGAAAATGAATCTCATCATATGATAGTAATACACAGCACTTACTGTTCTAGCATTGTCAAAGAACTAACATACACACATAGTCCAAGATTTTTTTTTTTAAGAATACATACATCAATTTCTACTACATATTTTATTTATCTTTAGATGTACTGTAGCATAACTCTAATCATTAGACTGGTCTACATTTAGGGGTTATAAACTTTACCCCATTATAGATAAGCAGCAAAAGGAAATGTTTGATTGGTGTTCATATCATTCTAAATGATAAAAGTACTGTATCAAACAAGATCCTAAATAAAGGTTTTTGTTGCTGTTTTCCATTAAATCATAGCTTCTCTTGGTCCATCACTGTAAAAGAAAGGGATCAGAGATATAAAGATGGGTAAAAAAAACGTTAGAACCTACAAAAAGATATTTGTGTTGAAATATTTTGACATCAATATAAATTTATGTAAGTATATATGTATGTATGTATTCAGCTATTGGGTGAGTCTGATCAACCTTAGGAAAAAAAACACCATTATTAAATGACTTAGGGATTTATTAGGTTTTTGAAGGTGGAGTATCACTGTGAGTGTCTCCTCTAAGATTCCACCAGCCTAAATTGGCAAAAGCCTAGTGCTGGTAATAAGGGTGAATGCTTTGAATGCTTAGAGTGGAACAGCTTACCGACTGCAGAAGAGATACTCTAAAATTGCCTGGTCTACTACAAAGCTTGATGAGCAAGGTCAACTATTCTACCATATGCAAAATAGTAGCAGCTCTTGTGCAAACGCAGGATGTGGGGAGTCCTTGCCGGTTATTATGTTAACAGTTAAAAGTCGACCAGTGAAAATGTTAACAGTTGAGTATTATGTTAGCACGCCCATACTGTACACTTTAAATACAACCCCCCGCCTACTTCACGTATTTCACACGTAGTTTGTTGAAACGTAAAATTGGCACGCCCACACGTAAGTATTTACGTGTCACATATGTGAATGGCCCATACGTTCACAATTACGCTACGTTAATGTGCGTATTTTCTATGGTGCGCATACGCAGTGTGTACAAAACAGCGATTTTACGTCTCAGCCACGCGTAAATTCGCTCAGAGGCGTAGTTCTGGATCAGGCCCATTATTATTATTTTTATTTTACAAGCCATCTGCATTACTTTAGGTTTACAGATGTAATACAGTTTACAGTTTGTATTGTTTGGGAGCTTGTCTGGGAGCAGCAGCTGAGAGAGGTTCCACATGAGCTATTTTGGAGACTTTAGGGGTGCCGCCTAGGTGAGTTTGGCTTTCAATTTAAATACATATATATATATGACCCAACATTGGGACTCTCATTGGGCCTGATCCAGAGCTACGGCCGCCGTCGCCGGCTGAAGTTAGGGTAGCCTTCAGTGTTAGCGTTAGGACCACCATATGCAGAAAGGCCTTGACGGTGACTGGTGGCTTATCATATATTTGTGCAAATATGTGTAACGGACATTTCTACGTTTTATTTTACAGATGGTATAGTCTGTTACTGGTTTGTCACTAGATTTAAGAGCTAGTTAAAACATCTATAACTTAAATATAAAAATACAATTGTCTCAAATATTGAAATCTTGAGAGAGATAGTGGGGTATGGGAGAAGGGGGAAAAAAGGGGGAGGAGAAGGGAATGGCTGTCACCTGGTAGGTTTAGGGTGGTGGGGTATATACTGCCCAGGGCCAAGGGAAGGGGATGGGGGCACTTAAGGTAATAGTCTTTGCCATTGCAGTTGTTGCGTTAGCCAAGACGACCAGATAATCAGAAATTTGCCTTCCGTCTCATGCAAGTAGTGTGTAATACATTCTATGTGGGTCATGTACCATATCCACCTACACAGAGCAGCCATTGAAAGTGAATCTGTCTTCTTTTAGCATGTGGCTACTAAGCATCTAGCCGCTGCCAGCACATTGCTAATTATTTTTGAGATGGCTTATCCAGGTTTTCTCTAGGGTAACATAGCAGAAATACCCAGGAATCCAGTGGGATCAACATGAGGGACAACAGGAGAGATGCCACTCTGTCCCAGTAGGTTACAATTTTAATGCATGTCCACCATATATGTAAAAATGTACCTCTTTGTCCACAGCCTCTCCAGCATATAGGGGAGCCATCTCTGTACATTTTTACCAGTCTGTCCAAGGTGTAGTATCAGCTAAAGTAGACATTATACGTGTTCTCTTTAATATATGTGGAATTAGAACAAGTGGCAACCTGTTCCCTTATAGTTTCCAAACAGTCTTCCTCTGGGGAAGGGCCTAGGTCTCTCTCCCATTTCTACTCATACCTAGCTCCCTCATCTAAATGGGCATCTATCAACATACAAATATGTACATATACAGAGGATATCATTCCCCGTCCTAAAGGGATGTTCAAACATAAAAATTCAATGGAAAATAAATCTATTTCCCTTACTTCAGAACCTCAAGGAGCTAGGTAATGTCGTAGCTGGAGATATCTAGGAAATTGAGAGAGAGACCAGGGCTTGAGCCCTCCTGGCCTACAATGAGAGGAGAGAGAGCATCTTACTATCAGGACAGGCTTCCCAAATGCAAATCAAAATCCAAATGTGATGTCTCAATGGCGGCCCAAGAAAGCGAGGAAGTGGGAGCAAACGACGCAACCACTTGACTGAGATGAGCCACGTAGTAGAGCTTGACATCTGGAAAACCTCTACCACCACCCTCTCTAGTGGGTTTTTAAATGAAAAGTCATACCCTTGGATGCTTAGAGTTCCATACAAACTGAGAGAGCTCTATTTCAAAGGTAACTATTTTGGATAGGGGGACCCTCACAGGTAAGGACTGAAAGCAGTATAACAATTTAGGGAGAGTATTTATTTTGATTGTGATAATCCTGCCCAGCCACGACATGAACAGGTGTCTCCAGTTGGTTAGGTCATCTTTAAGCTTTTAAAATAGAGGTAGGTAGTTTTCTCCATAAAGAGTTTTAAAGGAGGGGGTAATATAAACTCCTCAGTATTTAATCTTCCAAGATTACCACCTGAAGTTATATTGAGCTTTTAGTCACTCCTTCAGCTCAGGCAGACAGTGCAGCAGCATAGCTTCCGATTTAGAGATATTAATCTTGTAACCAGATAGACACACATATTCCTCCATAACCTGGAAAAGGCAGGGAAGGGAGGTTTTTGAATGCTGTAGGGTCAGAAGAATATCATCTGTGAATAATGAGATTTTACTGCTGCACGTTTCTACCTTCACTCCTTGTATATATGAGGTAGCCCTTATGATCGCAGCCTTGGTCTCAATGATCAGTTATATGTCCAATAGCAAGAAATCAAAAGGAGATAGGTAGGGCGTCAATAGTCCCGGGCAAAACAATTAATCCAGAAGGTGACCTAGTGGTTGGGGGGGGGGGGGGGGGGATTAGAAGATCCTTCAAGGGTGGGAGCGGTGGGTGATTGGTGGCAGGCTGTTCAGATAAAGTCGCATTCCTCACTGGCAAGGTGGAAGTACATAAAAAAATGGCCTATTATGAAACGGTACCTCAACAGTATCCCAGCAGACCTATATGGTGAAGGAGGGTTTGTGCCTTCGGAAGTATACGGGCCAATAGCTGTTGGTTCTGGCGCCAAACAAAGAGGTGGAAGGGAAATCCCCATACCCGATACCGTATGTTGTCATCTCTGAGAACAGTTGTAACTGGTCGTAGGCCTCATCTTCTGGTCAGGGTAGCAGGTGAAAGGCCTTGCTAGATATGGATATTAGAGCCTTCGAATGTGAAATCTAGGAATTTCCTAGCTTCCCACATAATGGCATCTCTAGCTATGAAATAATACATTTGGAGGATGACATCTCAAGGCAGAAATAAGTCAGGTGGTTTAACCTTTAGGGCCCAAAGGGCTCAGTCCAGTAGCAGGTGATCTTCTGGTATTTCTGAAGCCAATAGGGACAGGAGTCTCTTAAGATACAGAGCTAAGTGTAAGGGCTCTACTGTTTTCGGGGATCCACTTAATGCGCAGATTGTTGTGTCTTGATCTATTGTTCATATCCTCCTGTCACTCATGAATCTTCACCAGCTCCTTGTGGATCTGAGTGATATTTTCTGCTGTGTTTGCTTGAAACCCAACGACATCATCTACCTTCCACTTCAGGTGGTCAGCCTGAGTTCCTATGGCAAAGATTTCCGTATGTATGAAGTGAAGCGCATGTTGGACCTAAGTGTAGATCAATCCACGGAGATCATTAAATTCTTAAAGTAAGGAACTGAAGTCGCTGCTGGTAACTGGGGAAAAATCTTCTTCCTCATAGTCAGAATTATCAGGGCTGTGAGGGGAATCTGCTCTGTCAGCTCTAGAGGATGGCTTTGATTTATTAAGATAATAATGTGCCATTGAAGTGTTGTTCACCACTCCTCGGTGTATTTACGCCTACCGGAGAGGTAAAAATGCTTTTTTGTATGTACTGAGCATGCGTGTGGCAGATGTTACTCTACGTACATAACTGTCAGCATAAGGGCCTTTCATGTAACAGTAGCCTAAAAACGTTCGAGGGGGCGTGCCAATATTACGATAGCCGTAAGTACAATGAGATTACGCAATGTAGGTGCAGGTTTGCATTTAAATCGTACAGTATGGGCGTGCTTAGCGGCATAACTACGCGGAGGCTATACGTATGGGTGCGGACGTGAGCGGTTACACTGCCAAAAGTTAAGGTAGGGTTTGGAACGCATAAAACGGCAAAAGTACGTACATGCAAGGGGAGTGCTTAGAAGGTACGCTCATGCAAATACGCTACGCTAGGATATGGATTACAAGCGGAGTTCTGGATCTACCCCATTGTATGTATTATTAATATGTTAACAGAAGTATGCTGTTACAGTACTTGGCCCAAAGTCAGAACTTTCCTCACTATTCATTTATTTGCCTTTATTGTGCAAAACCAAAAATAATTTTTACTTGTGTGTTCCTACTTTCTGGCCATTCAAAACTTAGAAAACTTTAAAATATAGCCCTTTGTGTAGAGAGAAATTGATGTGAATGTATTACTTTTATTATATTTAATTGTTACTGAAACTGATACTTGTTAAATATTCCTAAATACATTGAGAATGAAGATTGCAATAGTGTATTATTTAGACTGTCAGTCTAGTTGATAATATTTACAATGGTTATAATTCTTATAAGATTAGATTGAATAATATTGGACCGGATTCATACCTAACAAGCTGCTGCTTAAGTGCGGAATTTTTAAGTATAGACTTAAGTCATATAGACTACGCAATGTATGTCGGGGTTAGGTATTTAGATTAAATAAAGACCACACATAGTGATTTAAGTAAAAGGAGGTGTGCCAGTGCCGCCTCAGGTAAAAATGGGTGGGGGTAGGTATGGTAAGCAGCTGGGGAAGGCATAGGGAAAGGAATCTCTGTGCGTATATTCCTTCTTAAGAAGGAAAATACACACGGTTACCTAAGGAGGTTACACTCTCCGCTACAAGAGTCTAATAGCCGAAAATGGGATTTCCGAAAGTTTCAATTTGAAAGTCCCATTTTCGAATACTTACGGCTTTATACTATTTTTTTGTAAATGGGTGAGTATATTACTGTTATCATTCCACCGTCTGCAAAAACCCTCCGCCGCACCTCCGTCGCTGCTATCGCCGGGCCAGGAACAGGTGAGGATCTGTGCGTGCTAGGGTTAGGGTCAGGCTGCAGAAGATGGAGGGTTAGGGTCAGGCTGCAGGGGAGGGAGGGTTAGGGTCAGGCTGCAGGGGAGGGAGGGTTAGGGTCAGGCTGCAGGGGAGGGTGGGTTAGGGTCAGGCTGCCAGGAAAGGAGGATTAGGGTTAGGGTAGTGAGAGGGGAGGGTTAGGTTTAGAATTAGGGAAAGGACTATCTTTACTTACCATTTAGCTGAACGGAGCTTTCGCAGCTCCATTTATCGATTTCTATGCCTCATCAGTTGCGAACCGACTGGGAGAAATCCAATTCTTCGAAAATCATACTTTCTAAGCGGGGACCCACACCCACCTAAGGTAACCCTATGGGATTCTTAAGTGCCATTAGCCTCTAAATAACACGGGGTGGGTTGTGGGGCAGGACAGGTGAGTTAGGTGCAGATCCGGCCATACCTAACTGACTCTTACTAGTGAATCCAGTCCAATGTTTTTAAGGAAAAGGTGTAAATGTAATTGATTGGGTTTATTGATTGATTGGTTTGATATTTTGAAGCTTTTTTTTCCCATTCTAGCTGTTAAAATAAGAAAACCAAAAATAATTTATTTAAACAGAAATAAAAGTTGTATAAACATATTTTCTCTTTTTTTGTACAATAAGTGGAGGAAAGGTTTGTAGGGAAGGGAGGGGAAAGGAATCAGCAAAGAAGACCGGCCGCTCAAAAAACTATAGCAAACAAGGTACAAGTTCCAAAGTAGAGAGAATAATACTCAATACCCATAGTCCTAGAAAATACTAGGGGTGCGGCCACTGAAAGAGACCCTGAAGAATTTAGATATTGGGTGGGAAAGGAGGAAGAGAACAGTCAGGGTTTAGGGGACATGTGGTAAGAGCAGAGCAGTCAGGGTTTAGGGGACATGTGGTGGTGCACTCAATAGACTGCGGACTCATTATTTTTTCTGATAACATTTATTATATTACTATCAGACCTGACTCATTGCCACTTCACCCACCCCTTGTGAGTAGCGTCTATTGAGCGAAACTGCTACAGTGTCAATTGTGTCATTAATTTATCAATTGATAACAATATACTTTTGTTGCAGCTGGTGCACAGCTTCATTTTGTTATGTTTGTCTTTGCATTTTATTATTATTTATTTTAATGTACTAATAAAAGTTACTTTTTACCAGGCCCTCACCACCTATACCTATCAGCCCCTAATATAATTATTCCCTACCTCCTTCACCCCTTACTAAAATCCCCCTCCCCCTCTCTCCCTCCCTTCCCCTCCCACCATCTCTCAAATTTGAATCATCTCTTTTGACATTTTTATATACATTACTCATACATTAGTTTTGTCCAGGCTATCACACTACTGCACCTCACACACTCCTTTTCATACATGTAATATGGTGTGTGGTAACTAGTTCCCACACGACTGCTATTCCTCTATATTCCAGGTTACTAAACGCAGTCTATTGAGTGCCCTCCATTCCCCTTTCCGACCCAATATCTCTTTTTTTGTACTCCTTTATTGATTGATAGGACTGCACGTCTTAATCATTGTCATTCAGCAATTTCTATCCATGTAAGTTAAAAGTTAAAAACTGAATGAGTTAAACATTAAGGGCTGGATCCAGACCCCCGCACGCTCTCCAAACATGCAGGGGTCTGTCTGTCCGAGAGAGAGAGAGAGAGAGAGGGGGGAGTGCACACCCCCTGCCACTCCCCTCTCTCGTGCGGGTTTTATGGCAGCTTACTCTGCTATAAGGTAACCTTAATGCAATCGCGCGGATAGGCGGTCCGTACGATAGCTGATCCGCACAAGTGTGGGAGCACCCACACTGTACATTTTGCATGCTTCTTCCCACCCACTTTAGCAGGCGGAGGGGAAGCACAGCCCATTTGTGAGCGAAGTGGTCATACAGAACAATAGTTCCATACGATTTTTGCAACTATCGTAACCCTAGCATAAAATATGGAGGCCACTTACGCACCTTGCTTGTGTAAGTGACCTGTCGGGCGCAGGTCTGGATCCGGCCCTAACTAATTTATGACTATAATACATGAGAATATGGATGATATGTTTATTTTTAAAAAAAAGCACATACTCTGCTCTGTGTAAAAGCATAAGAATGTGATTAAAGGAAACACGTCACTCTTGGTAGAGAGGGTTAAATATTTTTTTATGATTGCTTAATCTTCTATTTTACTTTCTGGTGCTTCATTTTTTAAATGAAAAATGTCACCTATAATTACTATGCTAAACAAAGTGCCTAGAAGAGTAATTTAAACATTTTCCAGAAATCATTTGCATGAATCTTTTCTGTTTATGTAATTACATTCAAGGAAAAACAGATGTAGCAAAGGCAAGTTTGAAGTGATGTTTACATGATATTTTAAATTTGGCTAATCCTTTTTTACTTTTTAGGCATAGTGTTTAAATAAATATGCTAGTATTCAGAGTTTGGGCTCAAGAGTGCAGTGAATGCCTCCAGTATATAACTGCATCCTTTGAACTGGATTGAGTAACTCATGTGGTCGTGTGTAAAAACATTTAAACTCATTGGACCGGATTCACAGCTATGCGTTTTGGTAAGGTACGTGCCGATTTCTAAGTGCTGCGCTAATGCGCAAGTGTAGTAAATATTTTACGCTATCTACGTAGTGTTTCATTCCATAGATTGCGTACATGGGGTCTTTTAAGACTGCATCTACGGAATGAAACACTACGTAGATAGCGTAAGATATTTACTGCGCGTGCACATTAGCGCAGCACTTAGAAATCGGCACATACCTTACCAAAACACGTAGTTGTGAATCCGGTCCATTGACTACATTCATAAATCTCCATGGCATTGCATTGTGTATTACTTCCAGCTTATAGACCGCTGTGCAGGACTTTATGTGTGGCTATAATATAGCACATGAACTTGTTTTGTACAATCGTTATTAGCGGTATTAACAAACCATTTTTGAACTGTGTAATGGTAAAGAACCATTACTGCTTCTACTAGCATTACTTTTGCACTTATTTGTGATTACTGTCAGAGGTGTAGCATGGATTAATAGCACCCAGAGCAAATGAATACTATGGCATGCCCTATCCCATCCTTCTGTAGTGTGCCAGGGAATGGAGTGAGCATGATCCCTAATATTGCTGGCTAAAAGTGTTGTTTTTACTTAAATAAATTTTAATTGTTGGGTTCTTCTCTTTGTGCCTCACATTAATTCTTACTGCACTGAAAGTCTGTGGAGTGAAGAAAATGAAGATGGCTGTCGTCACACATTTCCTCAATGATATAGTTCCCTTCTATTGTTACACATCTGCCGGTCTCTTCCTCCCTAATGGCATACTTGCCTTTTTGTGCCCCCTTTCCAATAAACGTCCCCCTCTCTCGACCCCCTCTATACACCTGGGGCAGATTTACTAAACTGTGGGTTTGGAAAAGTGGAGATGTTGCTGTAGCTGACATTCTCTAGTATGTAATAGGAAAATGAGAGATAGAATCTGATTGGTTGCTATGGGCAACAACTCCACTTTTCCAAACCCACAGCTTAGTAAATCTGGCCCCTAGTCCCCCGCTTTCCCCCTCACATATACACATCTCCCTCCCTGTTTTACATTATACATCTATGGACATGGCACACTATATAACGCACATTTGGGGTTTATTATGACACATACTACGATTTGAGGTTTATATTATGGTTCGGGATTGGCACAATAAATACAGTATATAGTGTGCCATTCCCAGACACCTAATATACCCCACATATATTATATGTGTCATTCCCTGACTAATGATATTCCCCACCGGTCACCACCCCCGACATCCTACGGCTCTACTCACTGAAGCGCCTGTCTTTCTTCCCTCCTGCATCGGTCCTGCAGTTTCCAACTCCACCACTTGGAACTTAAAGAATCGTGCATATTTCTGGGGGGACACATAATACGGTGCACAGAGACGGTATCCTGTGAGAAGAGAGCCGGGTAACAGTACGACAGAGAAGACACAGGTGAGGGAGAAAGACAGGCAAAGGAGAGACACAGGCAGAGGGGAGAGAAACTGACATAGAGGGAGAGAGTCTGCAGACTGGGAATACTGGGGAGCTATACATTTTTTCTATTTATTAGGTTAGTGTAGGCTGCTTAAGTGTATAAAAAGCTTATAGTAGAGATTTAAGGGCGCTAAAATGGCCTGACTAAAAGCAGCTTACACACACCTAGGGATCCACCAATCCCTACACAAAGAATAGACAGAAAAATGTGGTGAGTTTAAGCGCTAGGGGGTAATAACGGTCTCAATCGCCCAAAAAACAAATAGTATCTAAATTTAACTCTTTAATTCTGTAATATTTCTAAACTAATTAAATGAGTGGATAAAACCTATCTAATAAAGCCGTGAAAGTAAATTAATAAAACTAACAAAAAGACAATAAATGCGTGAAACTTGTAACTGGAGTTCCTATCAAATAACTAAGTGATGTACAGCGCAGCATATATGGAAACAAAGTGGTGACTGAGTATCCAAACTCCACTTAAATAATAGTCTGCTTCTACCTCTGAGATAAAGTGCAGTGTGCTTAGGATACAACCAAGTGTGAATAAATAATAAATAATAAACAATAAAATAAAATGATGGGTGCTACAAAAAAGCAATAAATATATGGAAACAAATTAGTGACTGAGTATCCAAACTTCACTCAGATTATGGTCTGCTTCTACCTCTAAGATAAAGTGCAACGTGCTTTGAATCCAATTAAAGTATAAATAAACAATTAAATATATTGATAGGTGTTATAAAAAGAGCAATAATTGATTCCTATATTCATATTCGTGTGACAGATATAATACAGTGGTTTTCTCAAAACGGGGAATTCATTGAGTTTCACTCAGAACTTGACGTGTTACTTCTTCAAAAATAAAGTGCAATGTGCTCAAAAGCAAAAAATTTACAGTCAAATAAATAGAGGAATTATGAGTTATTTGTGGAAAAACAGAGAGCAATATAGTAGTCCTTGTTCGATATACACGGGGAAGGTAGAGTACAATATAATCCTTAGGGCATAGAAGAATAAATAGAGTTCCTGAGATTCGGCTAGAGGTCCAATTATTGGCAAAGTTCAAGTCACTCACAGTTAGTAGTCACACAATAAAACGAAAAATGTGCCTGAAATCTCTGAGGACCGAATGGACGCCGAGATATTTGCAGGTGCCACATGTAGACTGTATGCGCTGGCCGTCGCCACGGAAACACATCAACAAAAACTCTAGAGATGTCGGAAGGGGAATCCCCGCTCCCCGCTGGACTGCGGCTCTCTCTCAAATGAATAGAGACTAACGCTCCGGATACAAGAAATAAAATAATATTTATTAAACACAAAGGGGCTGATTCAGAGATGCGATTGCGAAAAGATCGCAAATATACGCAAATTAAGATTAAAGTAAAAACCTGCAATTCTTCTCGTGACACCCACCAGTTTAGCACCGTTCTCTCAAGATGACAGATACCCGGGTTGATAGAGAGGAACGGTGTTGCAGAAACAATCAGGTGGATCACCAGGATACAGGCTAAAACACCCCGCCGACGCGTTTCAAATCTAATTGACTCTTTTTCAAGGCTGAAGGGGTGTTCACCACAGATACAATATATATATAGTGAATGTAAAACACGTGAACCAATCGGAGCAAGGATACAATTTTGCGGAGAAAAAGGAGCATTATTAAAATAAATTCCATAGTAAAAGAATAAAAATGGGAACATTTCAAACATTATACATGAACTAGACAAATAGTATACTCCTCAAGGCACACTTTATATAGACGGTGGTATAAGTGGGGGCAGGTAAAACAGACAAGGGGAGCCAGCAAGCACCCCCCTATCCGCATACCCTATATGCTACCATAATGCAAGTACATAAATACAATTCAATATACAATTTATATGTGCATCATTGTAAAGGACAAAATGACATTGTTTCTAAAAAAAAAAGGATATATATTGCAAAATAAATGAAATATTTCCCTTAAAAAATTAAATGTAAATGGGAACATTACAAATACCTGAACTAAACAGATGGCAAATACATTGAGGCAGACTATATGTGGATGGTAATTTATATGTGGGACAAATTAAATAAACAGACAGGGAGAGCCAATAAGCACCCCCCTATCTGCATCACTTATATGGCCCCATGAGGCATATACATAGGGAGCCAGTAAAAAAACACTTATTAAAGTCTATAAAATACTATATTTCCATTTTCTCATCATACGTCAGGAATTTCTCTATGAGAGAGGTATATACAGGGTATTGAATATATTATTACCTCGTATGAATAGAATACCCTTTACACAAAAGGAATAGAATTATCAACCATAAAGGAATTAAAACCTAGAGAAACTAAAACATACTAAAAACTAAAACCCTTTCTAAAAACAGGGCGAGGAAACTTAGTACGTATTGGAATTCTAATGTTAGGGATAAAAATTCAAGACCTTTAAAGCTTTCTTTTAATGGAGAATTTAAATTATAAAGGTAAAACTAGGTAACTCAGAAAAAGTTAAATATATAAAAGGTTTGCAATATTTCATAGGATCGGTGGTTAGAAAATTATATAAAATAAAATAAATAAAAATTGGGTTTCTCCTTTTTGGAGTGGGGCACAGTCTGTAGCACCAGGTATTCCTTGGTGGTTTCTCCTCCAAGTACTAGCCTGGCCTTTTCCTACTTAGCTTCCAAGATCAGACGGGTTTGGGCACCTTAAAGATAGTTTGGCCGCAGTTTTTGTCCTCCTTCTTCTGGTCCCCAAACCCATTTATAGTTTATAAAAAATGATCTTCTTTTCCTTTATTAATATTATAAATATGTTCTTGTAATCTAGTTTTTAAAGGTCTTGAAGTTTTTCCCACATATATTTTTTTACACTCACATTCAATCATATATATCACTGAACGGGTGTTGCATGTAATAAAGTTTTTAATTTTGTTCTCGACGTCATTTACTTAAAATTCCTTGATATTACTCTGACCCTTAATTAGAGTACACATTTTACAACATCCACACCTATAAAAACCTTGTGTCTTTATAGTGGGTTTTTCATTTTTTTCAAAGACACTTTTCACTAATTGATTCTTCAGATTAGGGGCTTTCCTATATATAAAATTAGGGCGTTTAGGAAGTATATTTTGTAAGACCGGATCTTTTTAATAAGATTACCAGTTTTTATTAAATATTTTTTCTATATTTCTATATTGATTGTTATACTGGGTAATAAAAGCTGTATTAAAATCTTTTGAGTCCTTTTTTTTCTTTTTATTAGATAGAAGGTCACTTTGCTTCAATTTACCTGTCTCTTCAGCTAGATTACAGAGTCTCCTCAAACTTTCTGATTAAATTATTATCTTGTGTTATATAAATATCATTATTAGTATAATTTCTTCTAAGCCTCTTAAATTGCCCTACGGGAATACCTTTAAGCCAATTCATATGGTGATGACCATTTGTCTCAATGTATGAATTGGCGTTCGTGGGTTTAAAAAAAGTGCTGGTGCATAGTTTTCCATTTTGGGGATAGATGTTTAAATCTAAAAAAATGAACTAACTCCTTACTTATGAAAAAAGTCAATTTGATGTTTAAGACATTGTTGTTTTAATGTTCATAGAACTTATCTAAATCTTCTCTATTGCCCTTCCAAATGAATAAAACATCGTCTATGAACCGCCACAAGGATACCAGATACCGAATTCATGGCCACTCCACACCGCCGAGTTTTCCCATTGGCCCATGAAAAGATTTGCATAACTGGGGGCAAATCTGGTACCCATTGCGGTTCCTTGAACCTGCATGTAAAAATCTCCATTAAAATTTAAATAATTGTGAGTTAAAATGAATAAAATCCCTTCTAAAATAAAATCTCTTAATAACTCATTATATTCACTATCTAGGAGACTTTTTTCTACTGCTTCTACCCCATCACAGTGTTTTATAATTGTATATAGGGAGGTGACATCACTTGTAACTAAAAAATAGTCATCCTCCCATTTCAATCCCTCCAATTTATTCAGGAGATTTCCCGTATCTTTTATATACGATTTGTTTTGCAAAACTAATGGTTGTAGATGGAGGTCAATAAACTGGGACAGATTAGCAGTTACAGAGTTTGTAACTGCAATTATGGGTCTCCCAGGAGGGTTTAATAAACTCTTGTGGATTTTGGGGAGTATGTATAAAACTGGTATATTATATTCTTTCTGATCAAGATAGGCTCGTTCCTTATCAGTTATAACATTTTTATCTATATATCTAGTCAGTAGGGAGACAAGATCATTTCTTATTTTGGCTGTGGGATCCCCTTTAAGGGGGTTATAGGTCTCTCTATCATTTAGTTGTCTCATAACCTTATTATTGTAGTCAATCTTTTTCATTATTACTACCCCCCCCCTCCCCCCCTTTATCCACTGGTTTAATGATTACATCATCATTTTTCTGTAGGTTTATAAGGGCCTGTTTTTCTTTCTTGGTCAAATTAGACTTTTTAAAGTTTTTAGGTTGTTGTTTATCTCCCATTTTTTATATTTCCTCTGTTACTATTTTCCCAAAGCTTTCTATAAAGCAACCCTTTACGTGTTTGGGGTAAAAACTTGATTTATTCTTCAGGGGTTTTTTTTTCCTTTCTCCATTGTCTCCATAGTGTCATCTAATTCCTGATTTTCCTTAAAAAAATATTTTTTAATGGTGAGTTTTCTTAAAAACTTTTCAGTATCAATAAATATATCAAATGGGTTAGGTTTGAGCTCTGTCACAAATTTTCTTTCTTTAAGACACCAATTTCTTCCACTGTCAGCGCATGTTGACTTAAGTTAAAAATACCATTTTGTCCTATAGGATTATCTAGTGATGGGGTTTTATTAATAGGTTGCTCCCCCTCATTTCCTGGTTCTCTGCAGTCCTCATTATCAATATTTTCTTTCTCTTCCATCTTTCTCTTTTTCCCTCCCCTGTTTCCTCTTTTAATAAAAGTTAGGGGTAGGGGACCGGATCCAGATTTAATATCGTCAGGGATTTACGCACGCATGCGCCCTCCAGATGTTACGCTAGGATTACTATAATAATCCTAGCGTTTAAACAATCGGACGGAACTTTCTGAGCCCATTTGCGTGCAAAAGGGCTGTGCGTCCCTTCCGCCCGCTATAGCGGGCGGAGGGAAGCATGTAAAGTGTACAGTGTGGGAGGGGCTCCCACACTGTAGCGGATCAGCTGATCCGCCTGTCGCATAAAGCCCGCACGACAGAGGGGAGTGACAGGGGGTGTGCACTCCCCTCTGTCTCGCGTAATTTCAGACCCCCGCGCGCACGGAAAGCATGCGGGGGTCTGAATCCGGTCCAGGGTCTGTTTCTCCCTTCCTACTAAAAAAAATCCCCTTGTCTACCCTGCAATGGGGAGAATCTATTTTCCAGTGGGAGATCAAAATCATTCCATCTTTTCTGAAATTGTGGGGGTTTGAAGTTAAAATTATTTTCCTCTCTTCTCCATCCCCCATTAAAGTCTCTATTTTGTCTCTGTGGATAAAATTGGGGTTTAAACTGGTTATCCCATCAGTCACTTGATTTAAAATTATTCCAATTCCTTCCTTTTTCATAATGATAATTACTCCTATTATATTCATATGGATGATTCTCCCTATTACTATTCCTCTTCTCTCTCTCATTTTGTGTGGGGTTACTTTCCCCTGGTCCTTACTTAAATTTTTATCCCCATTTTGGTTAGTACACTAGTATAGTATACTACTTTATTTTCCTTCGTATTTTCTTCCTTTTTATTATTTCCATTCTCACCTTTCTCCTTTTTCTTTTTTTTCCCATTTTTATTATGGTTAACTATGTGATCTATCTGTTTCGATGGTTCAGTATGATCCCTTATTTCACCTAATTTCCTATCTCTGATCAATTTCTTATGTTTCTTTAAAATCAACTTTTTTTTCATTTTTTTTTTATTCTAAAATTAATTTTTTCCTCCAATTCTTGGAAATCTATGTCTCTGCCTCATGGGGGCATATAAGTGATTCAGATAGGGGGGTGCTTACTGGCTCCCCCTGTCTGTTTATTTAATTTGTCCCACATATAAATTACCATCTACATATAGTCTGCCTCAATGTATTTGCCATCTGTTTATTTCAGCTATTTGTAATGTTCCCATTTACTTTTCATTTTTTAAGGGAAATATTTCATTTATTTTGCAATATATATCCTTTTTTTTTATAAACGATGTCATTTTGTCCTTTACAATGATGCACATATAAATTGTATATATGAATTGTATTTATGTACTTGCTTTATGGAAGTATATAGGGTATGCAGA
>WWET01008290.1:4951-20224 GCA_011038615.1 Limnodynastes dumerilii | reverse complement strand
GATGGGGGGGGCGGGGGGGGGGGGGGGGGTTGGAGACACATGAAAGGAATACTGGAGGGGCTGGAAACACATGATGGGAGATACTGAGGGGTGCTGGAGAGACATGATAAGGTAAATTGTGGGGACTGGAGACACCTTATGGGAATATGTCTATGTCCGGCCTCACTTTAAGTACATACTTGCTTGTCCCAAAGATAAATAGACACCAATACAGCAGATATGATGCAGACAAGCAGTGTATACATAAAACATGAACACTCAATTTCCTGACTTAGCAAAAATAATAGAAAAAAAATAACACAAATGTATATAGTCTGATCCTCAAAGGAAACTAAGTTTCCCAAAAATAACAGGACACAAGTGATATCAAAGGGAAAGAAAACCACAGGAATTGGAATTGTGTTGGAGACTTGAAGTCAGCCTTGAGCCATAGTAAGCATGGTGTAACTGGGTTAGAGGTGGTATTCCTCCGCAGATGTGCATTGTGGAAGGTATGCACTACCTAGTTCGACAGCAGTAAATAAAAGGGAACACCAGGCAGATTGTGTTCTAGTGGTGGATACTGTACCAGCAAGCAAAGTGTGTCTTGTTGTTGTGTGCGCTGCATAGTGGTGATTTGTAGTATTGTAACGGTAGTCTTGTGGGTAAAAATGGTGCAAATGTGCGAACAAAACAAAGGTTGCAATCCCTGCGCGACAAGCCATGCACAAACAACCTGCACCATATGCTGATAAGGGGAGGAAGAAAGTGTAATTACTAATAATGGGCCAGATCCAGAACAACGCTTGTGAGCGAATTTACGCGTGGCGGAGACGTAAAATGGCCTTTTGGTAAGTACTGCGCATGCGCACCATAGAAAATACGCACAGTAACATAGCGTAATTGTGAACGTATGGGCCATTCACGTATGTGTCACGTAAATACTTACGTGTGGGCGTGCCAATTTTACATGAGTCAAAAATACGTCTGAAATACATTAAGTAGGCGGGGGTTTGTATTTAAAGTGTACAGTATGGGCGTGCTTAGCTGCGTAAATACGTGTTGCCCATACGTACGTGTGCAGATCACACGGTTACGTTGGCAAAAGTTAAGATAGGGTTTGATAAGCGTATCTTGACAAAATACGTACATTCAAGGGCTGTGCCTATGGGAGTGTATAAAAAGTACGCGCGCGTAAATACGCTACGCGAGTAAACGTACGGCAAAAGTAGTTCTGGATCTATCGCAATGTTTGTCTCAATATTGTCAATGTATGTTTTTAGTAGATCATGAATTATGTAATCTGGTGATGAAAAATGTTTGTTCCAAAGTTATATCCAGTGTTATATTAAAAAAAAAAAGTGATCTCAATATAATTTAGTTTATATCTCCTAGAGTTTCAAATAAGGGCTCCTCATTTGTAGCAGCCATTACCCACAAGGGTGACCTGAGCTTGAGGGAGGAGTTAGGTGCACAAGCCCCATCTCTAAACTCTACTTGACCACCAGGGTATTGATACAATTGGTTTAAGTAAATTAAGAATAAATGGCTGCAAGCAGTGAGGTGTAGACTTGTAACAAATGAACTGTGACTGTAACTAAGAGCCATAGAACTGCATAACTAAAATTGTAACAATTATAAAGATGTTTTAACTTTTGTTTATGTTTTCTCCTTTAGACAAACGAGATGCGGATTTGTGCCTGAAGCATACAATTGCTATTCTAAGCACCCAGAGGGAGTATACAAAGCGAGCCTAAGGGTTAGGAACTTAGGATAGCAAGTTGTGTCATAATCATGACAAATCATGATTTGATAAAGAAAAGTTAAGCAGCACTGTAAGCATGAAGTCAAAAAACACTTACAACACCACAGACTGTGCATGCGTCACTGCATGCAACTGATGCCTAGTAAATTCAGGGGAGGTTGGGTTTAATGGGATTCCGTAAAGTAATTGTATTTATGATCTGTATTAATTCTCCTCTCTTGTTTTTTATCTTAGCAGGGAATTTAATACTAGTAAGTGGGTAAAAGGTTAAAGTCACCTGCAGGGGCATTTTAAGAAGTGATCGGGCCCTTGTGCCCTGAGGCAGGACTGTCCTGATTCGTAGACCACAATTTAAGCCCTGCCCATTTTACGGCCTGCGAATCGGGACAGTCCCACCTCAGGGGAAGGGGCTATTCAGCATCTATTTCTTCCCTCCGGGAGATCTTGATCTCTCTAATTGTGAGCAAGTACAATATGGAAAAGTGGCTATAATAGCATGGGCCCCCCTTCCCCTGCCAACCCTGATATATAGAGACTTGGGTGCAGGATGAATGCCACAGGACCCCCTGTTCTGAGGGGCCCGTGTGCACTGAACACCCTACACCCATTATAGATACGCTTATGGTCACCTGCTCTCTTATCTATTTCTTGTCTTTCTGTGCTACATTCCTGTAGTGATCAGTCCAGCTGTCTATTTTAATCCTCATTTCCCTTTACTTGGTTTTTTTTTTCCTTTTTTTTCTCTGTGTATTTTCTTGTTGGAGATTTATACCCTTATAGTGCATAAATATCACAATATTTTCTGGTAAAGGTCAAGAATCTTTGATCTTTTCTGCTGCTGTCAAAAGTATTTGGTCATCATTATGAGGTATCACAAGTCACTTCAATACCAGATTATGAAGATTTGATATTCCATACACATTGTGTAAATACCTATAATTACCCCTAGACAAACAGACATAATTTCCTATTGTATGCGTCCCCAGTCAAGTATGGGAAATAATAGAAAATGTAAAACCTTAATCGGAAATGGTGCAGGTATATACATGAGTGTGTGGAATACGTAAATCAGGTGTTCATGACAGCACTTGACAGCAGACCACCTACACTGAAAGGAGCTATTATGACAAACACACTGGGGTAGATGCAGACCTAAGTACGTTAGCAATTTTATGCTAGTCGCTGACGTAAAATCGCCCATTTGTATTTACTGCGAATGCGCGCGGCAGGTGTTATGCTACGTAACTCTGAATGTACATAACATCAGCGTAATTACAAACGAAGGGGCGGGCACATCCATACGACACCCGTAGTTACGTTTTGTAGGCGGAGGGAGACATTTAAATTGCACACTATGGGTCAGGTTAGGCCGTCACGTACGTCAGTACTTACGCTTTGAATAGTTAAGGTAAGGTTTGGGAAGCGTAAAATGGCCAAAGTACATACGAGCGAGGGGAGTGCATAGAAACTATGTTAGCGTAAATAACATAAACGTAATTATCACTTAGGTCTGGCCCTGGCCCACTGTATGGACTATAATGAAGAACCATACCTGTTAAGCAATCAGACCTGGAGATTGGATAACATCATTTGTCTCCATGACATACTCCACACACACACTCACTCACATATCAAATGTCAAACACATCATATCAACAATACAATCATAATGACATGCATGTACCTACCTATACACATATGCAACATAACCATACATGGAAAAAATTTAAAAGAACGTATGTTTGCTAACCTATTTTTCATCTTTTCCTTTTTGTACAAAAGGACTTTTAAAATGTCTTCCTTATAGGAAAAGCTTCTCTTGGAGTTCATGGGAGGTGATGGTTTTTTTTAAGACAGTGAAAATAGATCAGTAACTTAGAAAATACACTTTCTAAGCTTAATAGAAATAGCGCACAGATTAGAGTATTATATGCACAGGTTATTCTACTCATATAATCTTTACCAACCACCCCTCCTACAGAGAAACTTCTTCCAGGTAATCCAGATTGGTCTCATATTATTATCATTTTCGAATATTTAAAAATATGGTTGCCTTATAATACAGAGAGATCAGGGTCTCCATGTCTTAGGTGGACAATATCAGAAACAGTTGTTATAATCTGACAATGCAGATTATGCGATACCCCAGTGCAGGGGCTAGCGTGCTCGCTGCATTGCGAGCGCGAGGGAGGTTTGTGGACATGTGCGGGTGGTTGATTAGCCAGCTGAGTGGTGAGGACGCGAGCTGCAGCATGAGGGGGTCTGGAAGCTTCTTCTGTTGCGCGAGGAAAGCGGGTAAATGAGGCGGTAAGGTCAGTTGGAGTCAGTCAGCTGTGGTGAGTGAAAGAAATAGGTCGCAGTGACGGAGGTAATCGACGCTGAGGAATAGGAGCGGAAATATATAGCAGCAGGCTCAGTCAGAGGGTGAAAGGAAAAGGAAAAGCAAAAAAAACGCTATTGGCAAAAGAAGCAAAAGTGTGAGAGAAAGAGCAGTGTTAGTGCAAGTGGAAACGCTGTTGAACGAAGAAATGGGAGCCGGACGATAACAGGAGGGTTGGAGGCAGTGATCTGACCAGTTTAGTTCTACAGGATTTTAGGTGTGACAGTTCTGGTTGGGAATGGTGTGAAGGGGAAGAAATAATTTGCTACAAGGCCTATATTGGTAACAAATGAGAAACAAAGTCACTTATGTCACATATTGAAACAATGTGAAATTATATGGTTGGATTATGAGGAGTGGATAAAGTAGCTCATGCACACATGAGTTTAAAGTATTAATTTAAATTGTGTTTAATATTAATAGCGCTGAACAGTGCCTTGTACCTTCCCATAGCAGCATTATTAAAGTGTCTTGTACCTTCACATCGCAGCATTATTAAAGTGTCTTGTACCTTCACATAGCAGCATTATTAAAGTGTCTTGTACCTTCACATAGCAGCATTATTAAAGTGTCTTGTACCTTCACATAGCAGCATTATTAAAGTGTCTTGTACCTTCACATAGCAGCATTATTAAAGTGTCTTGTACCTTCACATAGCAGCATTATTAAAGTGTCTTGTACCTTCACATAGCAGCATTATTAAAGTGTCTTGTACCTTCACATAGCAGCATTATTAAAGTGTCTTGTACCTTCACATAGCAGCATTATTAAAGTGTCTTGTACCTTCACATAGCAGCATTATTAAAGTGTCTTGTACCTTCACATAGCAGCATTATTAAAGTGTCTTGTACCTTCACATAGCAGCATTATTAAAGTGTCTTGTACCTTCACATAGCAGCATTATTAAAGTGTCTTGTACCTTCACATAGCAGCATTATTAAAGTGTCTTGTACCTTCACATAGCAGCATTATTAAAGTGTCTTGTACCTTCACATAGCAGCATTATTAAAGTGTCTTGTACCTTCACATAGCAGCATTATTAAAGTGTCTTGTACCTTCACATAGCAGCATTATTAAAGTGTCTTGTACCTTCACATAGCAGCATTATTAAAGTGTCTTGTACCTTCACATAGCAGCATTATTAAAGTGTCTTGTACCTTCACATAGCAGCATTATTAAAGTGTCTTGTACCTTCACATAGCAGCATTATTAAAGTGTCTTGTACCTTCACATAGCAGCATTATTAAAGTGTCTTGTACCTTCACATAGCAGCATTATTAAAGTGTCTTGTACCTTCACATAGCAGCATTATTAAAGTGTCTTGTACCTTCACATAGCAGCATTATTAAAGTGTCTTGTACCTTCACATAGCAGCATTATTAAAGTGTCTTGTACCTTCACATAGCAGCATTATTAAAGTGTCTTGTACCTTCACATAGCAGCATTATTAAAGTGTCTTGTACCTTCACATAGCAGCATTATTAAAGTGTCTTGTACCTTCACATAGCAGCATTATTAAAGTGTCTTGTACCTTCACATAGCAGCATTATTAAAGTGTCTTGTACCTTCACATAGCAGCATTATTAAAGTGTCTTGTACCTTCACATAGCAGCATTATTAAAGTGTCTTGTACCTTCACATAGCAGCATTATTAAAGTGTCTTGTACCTTCACATAGCAGCATTATTAAAGTGTCTTGTACCTTCACATAGCAGCATTATTAAAGTGTCTTGTACCTTCACATAGCAGCATTATTAAAGTGTCTTGTACCTTCACATAGCAGCATTATTAAAGTGTCTTGTACCTTCACATAGCAGCATTATTAAAGTGTCTTGTACCTTCACATAGCAGCATTATTAAAGTGTCTTGTACCTTCACATAGCAGCATTATTAAAGTGTCTTGTACCTTCACATAGCAGCATTATTAAAGTGTCTTGTACCTTCACATAGCAGCATTATTAAAGTGTCTTGTACCTTCACATAGCAGCATTATTAAAGTGTCTTGTACCTTCACATAGCAGCATTATTAAAGTGTCTTGTACCTTCACATAGCAGCATTATTAAAGTGTCTTGTACCTTCACATAGCAGCATTATTAAAGTGTCTTGTACCTTCACATAGCAGCATTATTAAAGTGTCTTGTACCTTCACATAGCAGCATTATTAAAGTGTCTTGTACCTTCACATAGCAGCATTATTAAAGTGTCTTGTACCTTCACATAGCAGCATTATTAAAGTGTCTTGTACCTTCACATAGCAGCATTATTAAAGTGTCTTGTACCTTCACATAGCAGCATTATTAAAGTGTCTTGTACCTTCACATAGCAGCATTATTAAAGTGTCTTGTACCTTCACATAGCAGCATTATTAAAGTGTCTTGTACCTTCACATAGCAGCATTATTAAAGTGTCTTGTACCTTCACATAGCAGCATTATTAAAGTGTCTTGTACCTTCACATAGCAGCATTATTAAAGTGTCTTGTACCTTCACATAGCAGCATTATTAAAGTGTCTTGTACCTTCACATAGCAGCATTATTAAAGTGTCTTGTACCTTCACATAGCAGCATTATTAAAGTGTCTTGTACCTTCACATAGCAGCATTATTAAAGTGTCTTGTACCTTCACATAGCAGCATTATTAAAGTGTCTTGTACCTTCACATAGCAGCATTATTAAAGTGTCTTGTACCTTCACATAGCAGCATTATTAAAGTGTCTTGTACCTTCACATAGCAGCATTATTAAAGTGTCTTGTACCTTCACATAGCAGCATTATTAAAGTGTCTTGTACCTTCACATAGCAGCATTATTAAAGTGTCTTGTACCTTCACATAGCAGCATTATTAAAGTGTCTTGTACCTTCACATAGCAGCATTATTAAAGTGTCTTGTACCTTCACATAGCAGCATTATTAAAGTGTCTTGTACCTTCACATAGCAGCATTATTAAAGTGTCTTGTACCTTCACATAGCAGCATTATTAAAGTGTCTTGTACCTTCACATAGCAGCATTATTAAAGTGTCTTGTACCTTCACATAGCAGCATTATTAAAGTGTCTTGTACCTTCACATAGCAGCATTATTAAAGTGTCTTGTACCTTCACATAGCAGCATTATTAAAGTGTCTTGTACCTTCACATAGCAGCATTATTAAAGTGTCTTGTACCTTCACATAGCAGCATTATTAAAGTGTCTTGTACCTTCACATAGCAGCATTATTAAAGTGTCTTGTACCTTCACATAGCAGCATTATTAAAGTGTCTTGTACCTTCACATAGCAGCATTATTAAAGTGTCTTGTACCTTCACATAGCAGCATTATTAAAGTGTCTTGTACCTTCACATAGCAGCATTATTAAAGTGTCTTGTACCTTCACATAGCAGCATTATTAAAGTGTCTTGTACCTTCACATAGCAGCATTATTAAAGTGTCTTGTACCTTCACATAGCAGCATTATTAAAGTGTCTTGTACCTTCACATAGCAGCATTATTAAAGTGTCTTGTACCTTCACATAGCAGCATTATTAAAGTGTCTTGTACCTTCACATAGCAGCATTATTAAAGTGTCTTGTACCTTCACATAGCAGCATTATTAAAGTGTCTTGTACCTTCACATAGCAGCATTATTAAAGTGTCTTGTACCTTCACATAGCAGCATTATTAAAGTGTCTTGTACCTTCACATAGCAGCATTATTAAAGTGTCTTGTACCTTCACATAGCAGCATTATTAAAGTGTCTTGTACCTTCACATAGCAGCATTATTAAAGTGTCTTGTACCTTCACATAGCAGCATTATTAAAGTGTCTTGTACCTTCACATAGCAGCATTATTAAAGTGTCTTGTACCTTCACATAGCAGCATTATTAAAGTGTCTTGTACCTTCACATAGCAGCATTATTAAAGTGTCTTGTACCTTCACATAGCAGCATTATTAAAGTGTCTTGTACCTTCACATAGCAGCATTATTAAAGTGTCTTGTACCTTCACATAGCAGCATTATTAAAGTGTCTTGTACCTTCACATAGCAGCATTATTAAAGTGTCTTGTACCTTCACATAGCAGCATTATTAAAGTGTCTTGTACCTTCACATAGCAGCATTATTAAAGTGTCTTGTACCTTCACATAGCAGCATTATTAAAGTGTCTTGTACCTTCACATAGCAGCATTATTAAAGTGTCTTGTACCTTCACATAGCAGCATTATTAAAGTGTCTTGTACCTTCACATAGCAGCATTATTAAAGTGTCTTGTACCTTCACATAGCAGCATTATTAAAGTGTCTTGTACCTTCACATAGCAGCATTATTAAAGTGTCTTGTACCTTCACATAGCAGCATTATTAAAGTGTCTTGTACCTTCACATAGCAGCATTATTAAAGTGTCTTGTACCTTCACATAGCAGCATTATTAAAGTGTCTTGTACCTTCACATAGCAGCATTATTAAAGTGTCTTGTACCTTCACATAGCAGCATTATTAAAGTGTCTTGTACCTTCACATAGCAGCATTATTAAAGTGTCTTGTACCTTCACATAGCAGCATTATTAAAGTGTCTTGTACCTTCACATAGCAGCATTATTAAAGTGTCTTGTACCTTCACATAGCAGCATTATTAAAGTGTCTTGTACCTTCACATAGCAGCATTATTAAAGTGTCTTGTACCTTCACATAGCAGCATTATTAAAGTGTCTTGTACCTTCACATAGCAGCATTATTAAAGTGTCTTGTACCTTCACATAGCAGCATTATTAAAGTGTCTTGTACCTTCACATAGCAGCATTATTAAAGTGTCTTGTACCTTCACATAGCAGCATTATTAAAGTGTCTTGTACCTTCACATAGCAGCATTATTAAAGTGTCTTGTACCTTCACATAGCAGCATTATTAAAGTGTCTTGTACCTTCACATAGCAGCATTATTAAAGTGTCTTGTACCTTCACATAGCAGCATTATTAAAGTGTCTTGTACCTTCACATAGCAGCATTATTAAAGTGTCTTGTACCTTCACATAGCAGCATTATTAAAGTGTCTTGTACCTTCACATAGCAGCATTATTAAAGTGTCTTGTACCTTCACATAGCAGCATTATTAAAGTGTCTTGTACCTTCACATAGCAGCATTATTAAAGTGTCTTGTACCTTCACATAGCAGCATTATTAAAGTGTCTTGTACCTTCACATAGCAGCATTATTAAAGTGTCTTGTACCTTCACATAGCAGCATTATTAAAGTGTCTTGTACCTTCACATAGCAGCATTATTAAAGTGTCTTGTACCTTCACATAGCAGCATTATTAAAGTGTCTTGTACCTTCACATAGCAGCATTATTAAAGTGTCTTGTACCTTCACATAGCAGCATTATTAAAGTGTCTTGTACCTTCACATAGCAGCATTATTAAAGTGTCTTGTACCTTCACATAGCAGCATTATTAAAGTGTCTTGTACCTTCACATAGCAGCATTATTAAAGTGTCTTGTACCTTCACATAGCAGCATTATTAAAGTGTCTTGTACCTTCACATAGCAGCATTATTAAAGTGTCTTGTACCTTCACATAGCAGCATTATTAAAGTGTCTTGTACCTTCACATAGCAGCATTATTAAAGTGTCTTGTACCTTCACATAGCAGCATTATTAAAGTGTCTTGTACCTTCACATAGCAGCATTATTAAAGTGTCTTGTACCTTCACATAGCAGCATTATTAAAGTGTCTTGTACCTTCACATAGCAGCATTATTAAAGTGTCTTGTACCTTCACATAGCAGCATTATTAAAGTGTCTTGTACCTTCACATAGCAGCATTATTAAAGTGTCTTGTACCTTCACATAGCAGCATTATTAAAGTGTCTTGTACCTTCACATAGCAGCATTATTAAAGTGTCTTGTACCTTCACATAGCAGCATTATTAAAGTGTCTTGTACCTTCACATAGCAGCATTATTAAAGTGTCTTGTACCTTCACATAGCAGCATTATTAAAGTGTCTTGTACCTTCACATAGCAGCATTATTAAAGTGTCTTGTACCTTCACATAGCAGCATTATTAAAGTGTCTTGTACCTTCACATAGCAGCATTATTAAAGTGTCTTGTACCTTCACATAGCAGCATTATTAAAGTGTCTTGTACCTTCACATAGCAGCATTATTAAAGTGTCTTGTACCTTCACATAGCAGCATTATTAAAGTGTCTTGTACCTTCACATAGCAGCATTATTAAAGTGTCTTGTACCTTCACATAGCAGCATTATTAAAGTGTCTTGTACCTTCACATAGCAGCATTATTAAAGTGTCTTGTACCTTCACATAGCAGCATTATTAAAGTGTCTTGTACCTTCACATAGCAGCATTATTAAAGTGTCTTGTACCTTCACATAGCAGCATTATTAAAGTGTCTTGTACCTTCACATAGCAGCATTATTAAAGTGTCTTGTACCTTCACATAGCAGCATTATTAAAGTGTCTTGTACCTTCACATAGCAGCATTATTAAAGTGTCTTGTACCTTCACATAGCAGCATTATTAAAGTGTCTTGTACCTTCACATAGCAGCATTATTAAAGTGTCTTGTACCTTCACATAGCAGCATTATTAAAGTGTCTTGTACCTTCACATAGCAGCATTATTAAAGTGTCTTGTACCTTCACATAGCAGCATTATTAAAGTGTCTTGTACCTTCACATAGCAGCATTATTAAAGTGTCTTGTACCTTCACATAGCAGCATTATTAAAGTGTCTTGTACCTTCACATAGCAGCATTATTAAAGTGTCTTGTACCTTCACATAGCAGCATTATTAAAGTGTCTTGTACCTTCACATAGCAGCATTATTAAAGTGTCTTGTACCTTCACATAGCAGCATTATTAAAGTGTCTTGTACCTTCACATAGCAGCATTATTAAAGTGTCTTGTACCTTCACATAGCAGCATTATTAAAGTGTCTTGTACCTTCACATAGCAGCATTATTAAAGTGTCTTGTACCTTCACATAGCAGCATTATTAAAGTGTCTTGTACCTTCACATAGCAGCATTATTAAAGTGTCTTGTACCTTCACATAGCAGCATTATTAAAGTGTCTTGTACCTTCACATAGCAGCATTATTAAAGTGTCTTGTACCTTCACATAGCAGCATTATTAAAGTGTCTTGTACCTTCACATAGCAGCATTATTAAAGTGTCTTGTACCTTCACATAGCAGCATTATTAAAGTGTCTTGTACCTTCACATAGCAGCATTATTAAAGTGTCTTGTACCTTCACATAGCAGCATTATTAAAGTGTCTTGTACCTTCACATAGCAGCATTATTAAAGTGTCTTGTACCTTCACATAGCAGCATTATTAAAGTGTCTTGTACCTTCACATAGCAGCATTATTAAAGTGTCTTGTACCTTCACATAGCAGCATTATTAAAGTGTCTTGTACCTTCACATAGCAGCATTATTAAAGTGTCTTGTACCTTCACATAGCAGCATTATTAAAGTGTCTTGTACCTTCACATAGCAGCATTATTAAAGTGTCTTGTACCTTCACATAGCAGCATTATTAAAGTGTCTTGTACCTTCACATAGCAGCATTATTAAAGTGTCTTGTACCTTCACATAGCAGCATTATTAAAGTGTCTTGTACCTTCACATAGCAGCATTATTAAAGTGTCTTGTACCTTCACATAGCAGCATTATTAAAGTGTCTTGTACCTTCACATAGCAGCATTATTAAAGTGTCTTGTACCTTCACATAGCAGCATTATTAAAGTGTCTTGTACCTTCACATAGCAGCATTATTAAAGTGTCTTGTACCTTCACATAGCAGCATTATTAAAGTGTCTTGTACCTTCACATAGCAGCATTATTAAAGTGTCTTGTACCTTCACATAGCAGCATTATTAAAGTGTCTTGTACCTTCACATAGCAGCATTATTAAAGTGTCTTGTACCTTCACATAGCAGCATTATTAAAGTGTCTTGTACCTTCACATAGCAGCATTATTAAAGTGTCTTGTACCTTCACATAGCAGCATTATTAAAGTGTCTTGTACCTTCACATAGCAGCATTATTAAAGTGTCTTGTACCTTCACATAGCAGCATTATCAGTGTTCGCATGCACAGGTTTCAATGTTGAATATTTAAGGTAGGGTGCTTAGCACGGATTCAGCATTCACACATAGGAGGGCAAGGGGAATATCTTGTTGTAATGCATGCAGAATGTTGAATACCAATAATCCTATGTTTGCCTCTGCCACAGAATAGATGCACTAATGAATTGTAAACAGTTTAATTAATTTTAAACACCCTTCCACACCCCGGAACTTTGACATACTGTGCCACCATCAGAGGGCCGCTACTCTAGTCACAGGCCCACTCTGAGAGAGGGCCCCCAACCCTTAGAGAGAGAAGTCTACATTTTTCCAGGAATTACAAATATTTATTTCTCTGGCCACTATAGGCTGCACGTTTGTGTTCTACTTCAACGCCTGCTCTCTTTTCTCCTGTCCTTCCTGTGGCTCAGTCACACCCCAAAATTAATGCAGAGGGGAGGGACTGATCAGATAAAATGAATCAGACACCGATAGAGATCAGATTGCAAATGGTTGCAATTTTATCTGAATGGGACATTTCTGCAAGTACTTTATATATGGGCATGCGCAGTAGCAATCAATAAAAAGAAAAGCAAATGCACCAGCCGTATAGAAAGGAGAGACGTGGCAACCTATAGAATGAGCAGAAGGAATCTGTAATGATCCTAAACTATCACTGTATTAAATTATTCTTACTAAGGAATAATAATCCAAACTCCACTCTATGTAGGTTCGTTGAATCTTTCAGAAAACGAGACTGACAACAATTTTGGTGAATTAAACTTTTACTTTGACTGCAAATAACGATTTTCTCTGTACATAGAGTGGAGTTTGGGATATTATTCCTTAGTAAGAATATTTTAATACAGTGATAGTTTGGGATTATTACAATTAGTGTTTTGGTTTTTTTTTACAAATTATGCTCGGAAGAGTTTCTGCTCTCTCGCCCAATCTAGGAAAGATGACATCTGCAGGATTTCAAAGGGGGTCATTATTACATTAATATGGTGGACATTATTACTTAATTAGCACTTGCTGCACTATTATTAGTAAATGGAGCCCTTAGTCTCAATTAGCAGTTAAATGCATAGGTTCAGGGAGTGTCACACCTAACTGGCAGCCTTCCCTGCTGACGCAATGTTACCAGCATAGTCAGCAGGGTGAGGAGGTGTTTTTTTCTCCGGTAACTGGCAAAATCTCAATTAGTTATTTTTTATGGCCAAGATTTTAAAGGTTAATGCAGACGTGTCAGTATTGCATTTATTGTTTGCCTAAAGAAAGCTAACTAGGTAATTCATTTTATGAATGAATTGAGCTTGAGGCTATTGGTTCCTGAAGATCCTAGACTATGATTGGATATTCTTTATTTATGTATAGTTGGTCTGAATTTACAGTTGGTTGATGCATTGCGAAAGCTCCACTGCAGTAAAATGTATGTTTGTATGAGGGCATACAGATTTAGTTCTTTTTATCAGACTCAAAAATTAGGAGACGAGGGGATGACGGTGTTATGTAACAATTTTCTGAAAAAAAGGGGATTTTCATGAAGGTGGCATGACCTAAGGATTCTAGCAACAATGGTATTTTTAAAGTTTTTCTGAAAAACTGTGCTGTTACCCACTGGCATTGCCTGGTTACAAATAAACATTAAAGGATGTGCTGCCTAAACTTAAAATCATTCAGAGATTCTAGTTAGAAAGTCATTAATCAACTCTAGACCTTACTGGTGTGGAATATATATAGGGGCTGATTCAGAGTTTGTGCGCATGTAAGCATAAGTTTGTAAAGTTATCCAATCGATTCAGCGTTTTAACGTAACCGCTAAAAAGTGCAACTCCGAGTTATGGATTTTTGGGTCTTTTTATGCGCAATCGGATGCATTTTTGAGCTTGCGACAAATTTAGCAATAACATACTTGTGCGCGCCACATGGAAGCGCATAACTAAACACACACGCAAGAATGAATAACATAGGTGCATAGTCACATTTTAAAAAGTTCTTTGTTTATTATATTTGATGCATCAAGTCTATTACTTACTTTAATGAAGTTATGTCACACTTCCTTAACTGTCTGTTGTTGCGTTTTTGTGTCTATCGCTGGCCTTTCAAATGCTCACAATTGTATCTATATTAGGGAAAGTTTACAGTCTGCCTACGCTTTTTATGTATCTTTATGGTGACATGGGATCACGCGTGCTTGGTTTTGCGCACGTTTTTTCTTTGTTGTGTGTTGTATGTGCAAACATGCCAAAACCGCAACTACATTCGAGACAAGCTAACTTCCTCCCTGAGGAATTATTATTATATATTATGGATACAGGACGGTGGTGTCAGTGATTTCTGTTTTTAGATATATGTTTGTCGATTGTGTCATATGTTGTCTGATGTTACATTTTAATACTACCACAATAATAATATCTGATAATTGTTTATGAATAAAAATGTATTGATTTTGTGATTATCAGTGGCTTGGAGTGCACCTTTGTTATTGGTTGTTGAGGGTCCATTGTTTAGTGTTCCCTATACTGTTCTGTATGTTATATTTACCAATGGTTGCCCCTGTTTCAGAGGCCATGTTTTTATGTATTGCCCTTTTAGCGCCACTTAATCTCTGATTATTCAACTATTATCCACTCCAGACCGGTGCGGGATACTCTTTCTACTTTTTGCTATACATAGGAGAATAAATGCTGTGGCACCAACACAGGGAACCTTGTTTGTTATCAAAAAAAAGGTAAGTTTATTTTAATGCATTAATGTTTTTGTATTCATTTATTAAGTTTTATATGTAATACAAATCACTAGGCAAGGTTACCATGTATAAAAGTGTTTTTTTAATGCAGATACTACATAAGTCTTATTGAAGTAGAAGCTTTAAAAGAAGTGTTGAAATTTCATCATGTCCAAACCATTTATATTAGTGTGTACTAATTTTGCATCTGATGCAAATACTGGACCGTATGCAGACTACCAGACGTATAACATACACGTCCGGAGTTTTGCGGTTTTTACTACTGCGCATGCTTAGTAAATTTTGAACGTAATCTACGTATCTTTTCCTTACATAGATTGCGTATATGCGGT